>JANHFX010028208.1:17595-37360 GCA_027560015.1 Chloroceryle amazona
CTGAACCCCCCCAGCTCTCCCAGCCTGGCTCCCAGCAGAGGGGTTCCAGCCCTCCCAGCATTGCTGGGGCTCCTCTGCCCTGCTCCCCCAGGTCCCTGTCTCTGCTGTGCTGTGTTGACAGCACCACTCAGCTTGGTCACCGGCAAACCTGCTGAGGGTGCCCTTGATCCCACTGCCCAGGTTGCCCATAAAGATGTTAAACGGCACCGTCAAGATCTGCCCGTCGTGAAGACGCTGCAGTAAATCCACGTAACCTCCGTGGTGATTTAGATTTTACCGTACCCATACAGGGACTACCACGCAAGTCGTACACATCCACCGGCTCAGAGAGTTCTAACGTTTCCATGGCAGCCACAAGACCACTTTGTTAAGTCATTAGCACGTTGGAAGATAGCCCGGCAGTATCAATATCATGCCATGCTAATGCCGCTGGAACCACTCCAAGCCCCGCTACAGGCGCAGGAGGGGACATGAAAGGAAACAGGACAAAAATGTGGGCATTTTATATTAAAAAACCTGTCAAGGAAAGAAAAGAATGAAATGTAATCCAAAGATTTGGGAGAGGAAGAGAAGAAGGGAAGAGAGAAAGTTAACAAAAGCTTCAGGAGACAAAGGCAATGCAAACCAGACATATTTCCCTTATCTTCACATTCCAACGTAAAATGTTTTGCTTAGATTTCAGCGTTTTGTTGCAGTGGTTTGGCAGCCAGAACGTCACACTACTGAGCTACGATAGAGATGCCGAATGTAAAACGGACTAATTGTCCCAGCTTAATGGAAAACAAAATGCAAGTGGACTTAACCATTTATTTTTACCAAACTATTTCTTTGTCGGTGCGTCAGTGTTTCTCCGAGAGGTGATTAACACGTGCCATCAAATAGCAAATCTCACTGCATTTCTGACAGTTAAGGATACGCTGTTACTTTAATTAAAATGATTTCAACTATAGCTTATCACAAAACTATCATTTTGACAGCTCAAAAACCAGAAAATACTTCTGAAAGTATATGGTATTTTTATTTATCACATAGTTAAGCTGGGATACCTTTTAATTTAGTTACGACTTCTCAGCCACGTAATGGCAAGATGTCTGGGCTGCTGGGACTGAAGGAAGCTGGTTTTCAACTGGCCACCCTTTACAGCTTTTGGAAGCAATTACAAGGTTACGTTCAGCCTGTCAAAGTCCTGTTATATGTATATTAAGTCACCCTCAAAACGTACACGGAACAGATTTTAACAGGTGGAAATTAGCCAGGTTGAGATTTCTGTCCAGGTGAGAGTTGGTGCTTTAGCCCCAACAAGATCTGAACTGGATCCAGTGAGCATGAGCTGCCTCACTGCAGTCGTCCACCGACGGCGCGGCAGCTGAATTTGTGAGGTTTGACCTTCATTGACTGATGGACACCTCAACATTTTTGAAGAAAAATGCTAAAAATACCCAGCAAATTTCTGCTTTTCTCAGTTGCCAGTACTGGTAGTTCCCAGAGTCAAGGAATGCTTCGAACAGAAAAATCTACTGAATTTACTGGTCAACACTTCACAAAGAAATACCTCAGTAATAAATCCTGCAATTTATTAGATGATCTTAAATACATCTCCAATTAAGTGCTGTGAGGTTTGGAGCTTCTCTTTTCTTTAAAAAAGCATCTGCCACCTGCCACAGCTATCACAGGTACTTCTTGCCTCCCAATCCTGCTTCCACCACACTACACACGTTTACTTATTCTCAACAGAAATGGTTTTAAATCAAATTTAGCTGAACAGGACCCAAAGAAAAAGAAACAGAGAAACCCCCTGAGGCTGTACCTTGGGTGTGCTTCCTTTAATAAACTTTTTGATTGAAGACAACAAGCCCGTCTCATTTTTCTGTGGTTTTCCTCCGCCGACAGGTAAGGTCTCTTCCACCTCCGAACGTTTCCTCTTGGCCCTCAAAGCACGTTGGGTGTGAATTTGATTCGACTGCTGAGAAGCTTTCCGCGTTCTCAGCCTCATTTTCATGTGTACCACATGTAAAGCTATAAAAGGAAAAAACAAGAATACTCAGTCATTGAAGAAATGTATTAAGCCTCAGATCATGAATTCAAAAAATTATGTAACGCTGAGAGTGTTCCGATGCGCTGAGCTTTTACATCCAGATACATGGCTTCATTTACATCGAAGAGCAGAGCTATTGAAGTTAAAGTATACGACTGGCAGAAGAACAAATGAATATAATCTGGCCATGGATACGTCTAACCATTAGATAAATGAGGTTTGTGCATTACCCTCCAATCTGAGGAGCAGGAACGAAGAAAAAAAAATAAATCTACCTGCTTTTAAGATGAAAAGGTTTGTATGGTGCCTGGTGTCTCCAGCATCAAGTGACTAGACTCAATGACCCAGGCAGTCCTTCCCGGCTCTGCGTGCCTCACAATACTTTGTTCCAAGTCTCTATATTACACTGGAGCTGAGGCATAAATCTAAGTTCGTGTCAAGTGTTCACAGAAGAAGAAATCATAAATGAGACTACGCATTCGGCATGGTGAGGATAGAGCAGCTCGACAAAGGAACCCGAGATTGATCTTCAGAACAAGAGGGGTTGGGGATGAGATTAGACCACAGGACGACTCACAGGAGGGCAATACTTATTAAAGCAGAGTAACAGGCCATCCAGGGCACATGTCCCGTTTCTCTCCCAGCTCCAACTGGACTGCTGCTCCAGTCGGATTTGCACACAGATAGAAGCTCTGGGCTGAGGGCCATGCCTGCCGCAGCTGACGGAAGCTCCTGTCTGGGTTGATTTTATGGCACTACTCATGTGCTTAAAATCCTGTATTTATTGGATCAGGAGCAGAGGAAAGGAAGGGGCAAGAAATCCATCTGAGTTGTAATGCACAGAAATGCTGGTATCAAAGTAATGTCCTAGCTGAAGTCATGACAAAAAGACTTTTTTTTTTTTAAGCACAAGCTTATCACGATAGGAATCACTATCTGCTCTTCTCAAGTTCATTTACCGTGTATCTTATTGCTGAATAAACAGAATAAACGATCTCAGGCAGTGGTGGAACTGGTGTGATTCACACAGAAATACCACCATCGTAGTGTTCAAAACCAGTGCTATCCTGTACACAGCTGCATTCGTTCACGGCTGGATAAAGCTCCATCTCACGTGAGAAGTGTTCCAGCTCGTGAGGAATGCCGCAGCTACTGACACTGTTTTCAGAAGACTTAGCAAAATAAAGCGCTCCGTTTGTATTGTCAAGAGCAAAACATTTTAGTTACGTATCACATTCAACTGCCGGCCAACACGGGATTTAATTTTTCATACGTACCCGGCCAGCATTTTCCATCAGCAGTTGATAGGACTGTGTACAAGCAAGAGAAGGGCAAGGCCAGGGTCTGAAACAACCTCAGCAGGCGCCACAGAAGTAGACAGATAACGTGAGGTTTAAGGAAAGACATCAGAAACTGCAGCCTGGATTTGCAAAACCTGGTTCCTTATAATCTTGCGCCCTCTAGTAACAGAAGCATCACAACTCCGAGCCCATGAGAGGAGCCTTTCGTTAGTAATATTTGCAATAAAATTTGCACTTTGTTTAAAAGAATTTACTGCACGTGGAAAAAAGTAACACGGAGAGATAGGGAAAAAAAATCCCCAAATATTCTAATCCAATTTTCTGTTCCTATTCCTTGCCGATAGAAAAACAAAGAGATAACACTTTCCCACAGAGATGCAAACTGAACTCACCAGAATTCACATCTCCACTTTCCTTTCTTACAAAGTGCTGCCAGATGAATTTTGGGGGGTGTGATCTATAGTGGGAAGGTCCCCCAGCAACAGCCTCCTGCTGCTGTTGTACATCAAGACATAGAAACACAGAACTGTCTGGGTCGGAAGGGACCTCTAGAGATCATCCAGTCCAACCCCTGCTGAGAGCTTTGGCACAAATCAGGAGAGGAGGAGGACAGGAGACCCCAACCTCAACACCGAAGCTGGAGCCTTAGCGCTGCTGCTCTTAACTAGACAGTAGTGCTGTTGTGCCACTCGTAACTGTGGTCCCGAGCTGACCCCGTTACAGACACAAATTCTTCTATCCCCTGTTGTGTGAACTCTGGAAAGGCTCTAATACACAGAACTGAAACAGGCAGCCCTCCTGAAATTGCATGCGTGTGTTGAGTACGTAAACATACACACGAGTGAGATCCTTAATTCCCATTTACCTAGTTCAGAAAACTCTGAAGGGAAAGGAGAGAGTTACACTGAACTCATTCAAGTTTCTGATTAGCAATGGCTAACCACTTACCGTAGGGAATTAGCAATTAAGTAAATGAACACTAAAATATAATGGTATTTACTATATTCCAAGATGTAAACTGCGTTCATTAAAATGCTGCTAATACATTAAAAAAAACCCTGGAAAATGTTCTGCAATGTGACTTTATAAACCAGCAGCCTTTACAAATATGCTGGTGAGAAATATCCAAGGAGTTCCATTTCCTAGGTCAGAATTAAACAAGACTATACTAAAAACAAACATGTGTAAAGAGGAATTAGGCAGAACTGTAAAACACTAGAGAAATTCCAATCTGAGCATGAAAATAGTACCTAAAAACCGCCAATTTTACCAGAACTGAAACAACTACTAGGCGGGCAGAAGATGAACCAATTTAATGTTTGGGAGTATTTCTCCAGCAAGGAACCATTCAACTCATCTGTGCACTGCTGCCAGAGAGTTCTTTGGCTCATTTCACATCCTGGGTATCAAGCCTCGGGTTATAAATATCTCTAATGGACTTAGCAACAGTTACCTACAATCCTCTCAGTGACAGAAGTTTCCTAATGCTTGACACATTTGGCAGTGGACAGTTTTGACTCGAATTCTGTCGGCCTTCCTTTTGCGAAAGGAGCGTACACCAGACTAGGAACATCACCAGGCTGCCTCCGTCAAAACAGTCAAGTCCAAACACGTGTGTGAATTTCCTTCCTCAAACCCATACAAACAACTCGGATCTCTCCCCGGAGAAGAGCGTGACTTCACCGGTGGCTGCGCAGCGGAGGATCTTGCTCGGCCACGTTCAGGCAAGACCGACGGACGCTGTGCCAGGAGGTTCACCGAGACCAAAGTCGAGCGGTCGCGGGGTTGGCTGCGTGTGGGATTACACTGAACAATCCTAAGAAATTCCTGCACTTTAATTCTCTTTTCAGCAGATTCTCTTTCAGGAGCTTGCAGCTCAAAATCCTCTCTGCATAATTCCTGCTCAGCAGGAGAAGCTGATGCTGAAGCATGACTGCAACGTCAGGAACCCAAAGTCAAGTCCATACATTAACGGCAAATACGCTGAACGCTTCAAGACTCAAGCCACAGTTCTGCACTATACACACATCCCAGTTTAAACTTTCCAAAATCCCTTTGTTCTGAAACCCTTCTACATTTATAATAAACCCAGGAAGGGTTGGGGGGGAGAGGGGGAGAAAAACCTCATTCTTCACACGAGGAATCCATGGCAGAGGGACTACATGGAATTGTCATTAAACAATTTGTGAGGCAGGAGAATAAGAAATGAAGGAGCTATTGAAAAGCGGCAGCCGAAGGAGTTACAGCTGCAATAAATTCCCCACCTTCCCGAGTCCCCACACTCTGAGCTGCCAGGCTCACCAGCCTCTAAATACTGCTGGGGTTCCACGGCACAGGTCCGGTGTGCGCAGGTACCGCGTGCCTACAGGAGAGAAATTCCTGTGAATGACTCACATTTCCAAACCAGAGCCTACCTCCATGACATTCTCCGTTAGGGATGATTTCTTTTCCCACCACACACTGTACTATTGCTTTATCTATCCCCCCCCCCCAGCTATTAAAAGAAAAATTAGGTGAGGCACACATAATTACAGGCTTAAGGCTTTTGGATACAGAAAAAAAAAATAAGATGGTAAAAGAACAAAAGTGACAAACAATAGGAAGAGATAACTGACAAGAGAATTTAAAATTACAGTGTCGAGCGATTTCTACCTCCCCTCTGGCAGTGAGTAATAACACTGAACTGTCACCACTGCCTGAAGCCTGACTATTCCAGGGCTGAACCCCAGAAGAGCTCTGGAGGAGCAAGAGAACCCAACAGACCTCAGGAGTGACACTTGGTGAGGGAGGAGAACGCACTGGGTGAATTTTACTATTTGTTTGTTTTTCCATCACATCAATTTCTCCAGCATTCAAATGCAGTGCCCAGGTCTGTCCTAGGCAGAGCAGACAGATGCTCCAAACCCTCCCTGGATGTCACGGAGCACCGTGCTCTGCCCAACAGCACCGAGGGGGCTGTGCAGAGCTGGCAGGGCTTGCCAGCCTGCCTGGCTGCCCTCCGCGGGGCTGGAAGATCTGGACCTTCTCCCAGGAGGTGAGGTAGCAAGACAAGAGGAAAGGATGAAGCTTGTGTCAGCTACGGTGGGATTTTCAACACCTTTTACATCTTGATCACATTCTCTGCTGACTGTGGACACAGCCTGCATGGACAGAATATATTTTTTCTGCTGCCACTGGACACGTGCCTTCCAAATGACAGAAGGAAGCCAAAAACCACTCCCTCCTCTCAGCGTAATTCTGCCCATACATTATTTTTTGCCATCACGGAGCTGATGACCAGGAAGTGCGAGAAATTCACTAGAAAACAAAGTGTGCTGAAAAATTGTGTGGACTATATCCAGTGTTAGCCACTACAAACCTTCCTGCATTCCTCGAAGCCTTGTTTCTTTTAGATTTTGAGCAAGAGTGTCAATGCCTGCTGTTAATGTTGTGGATACAGATGGATGTGTGACCAGCACACACCAACTGTGAACTGTCACCAAATTTAACAGCTGTGACAACTGATGCCTGGGTTTCAATCTGGAGCTACCAGGGGCAGGTTCAATGCCCCACCATCAAGCAGCTCAACCCCACTGCCAAAAAAATGCCTTCACTTCCTTCGGGTATTTCTGGACAGAAATAGGAACATTTTCTTCAATTTCCTTTTAAACAACCAATACCAGTCAGATTCCGTCAGCACATTTCCTTACTGCAAAGTGACCCAGATTTCGAGTATGAAGAAACAACCCAACGAGAAGCTGTGTTCGTTGAGCTGGCTCCAGTCCATTCACATGCTACGAGAGATGCTTTCAAGAAACAGCAGGTCTCCTGCCGCCCGAGCCACCACGGGAAAGGGACAGACAGCTGGGAAAGCCCACGCCTGGTGGGGACAGAGAACTATGGGATGGGTGGTAACCCTGGTGTAGCGGTACACCGGTCTGGTGTAGCAGCAGCTACAAGACCAAGCAATGCAGCCAAGGAGAATGACTTAGAGATAAAGTCTTTCAGCCACAAGGGCCCCAAAGCACTTTACAAAAGTCAAGGAAATGGTTTTTACTTAGTTGAAGACATCGAGACTTTTTCCCCCTTAAAGATTCTTGATCTTTCTTTAACCAACTTCTCCTTCCCTAAAATAATGCAGCAATTTCATGTTGTTCCAGCTGGTGTAGTTCATATTTTGCACCACACTGTATTACGTGTCACTCTTCTCGAATCTTCACGTTGTTTTTCTGCAACTGCCTCTTAGAGACACAACTATTAACCAGGAAACCGTGATCCAAAGAAGGCTGGAAGTAGCACTAGTGCAGGGCAAGTAAAGCAAAATAAAAGGATAATGGCTCATCAAACCCAGCCAAACACTCAACACAGACTACTCAGCTGTTGGTGCCTGGTTATGAAATCTGGGTAAGTGTATAAAGAACCCCCAAGTTCCATCAAAACAACAGCTAGCAAGTACAACTATCGAAGGCGCAATGCAAATGGCACCTCTGAATTCTCCTGGTTTCACTGAAAGCACCTTTTCTTCTCCCCCAGATCTTTCTGATTACTAAGTCATCTCAATATGAAACAAAAACCACACCTGAGACCCCCGAGCTTCAGTCCCCCCGTTTTAACCAAGATCCCTCAGTACCTCACTGTGGGCTCACAGCCACAGCTCTACGCTCCCAGAACTTAAGCATCTCCCCTAAAAGAAACATTTTCTTAGAAAACTGTTGCCAAAGAAGGAAGGCAGCCTTATAATTGGCCTTCACAGAAAAGAGATTTTTGGTGACTTTCTGTTTCTGCTCTATTTCCAGGCACCATTGTTTTGCTGTTGCTTCACTAGCGAGGCTTTGTTTTGATTATACTGCATGCGCTTGGAACTGGAAGTTTACTCCCTCCCGGGCAAGATATTTTCCTCTTTACGACTGAGGGTACACGCTTGTAATTAAATCAATTCGGTGTGGGTCAGCCTACTAACCAACAAAGGAAACCGGCGAGCTGGGTTAACCGTAGAAGAGTTAATCTCCCAACAGAACCCCAAAATCCGCTGCCGACTCCTCACAATCCCTAACGTTGCCAAGACGAGAATTCCACATGAGTCATCTCCAGATACTGTGGCACTCACCAATAGCGGAGATGTTTTGAAATACACGTTCGAGTTTTAGACGAGCGGGTAGCAAAGTGCACTAGCAGCAGCCCTGTTCCTGGGGAGCTCCTGGGCCGGCCCAGCTGTCTGCACACATACTCGGCTCTCTGGACATTTAATCCACGCTGCCAAGCACACGGGGAGCCTATTTTTGGAAGCCATCTCCCTCTTGTTACAACCCGTGGTATAGTCAGGTTGCTAAACACTTCCTGAACAGACCTTCCAGGATGTTGTCCAACCACAAATAAATCCTAATGAATTTTTCTTTTTCTTTTTTTTTGTTCATCTCATCCATATTAGTTATATTTTTAATTTAAAAAAAAAATCAAATCAAATGCAGAAGATTAATGCCCAAGTAAGTCTGTGCTGGGCTGTGGAAACCCTGGAGAAAGCCCTGTGTTTGTTACGAGAAGCTGATCGTTTCTGCAAGGTCTACAAGAGCAAGAGAGCTGCGTTTTGCTTAACTTCACCAGAAGCCCTAATCCTGCTCCGCTTCGCCGTAATCTTCCTGTGGGATCAGAACCACAGTCGCATATTCCGCAGGGCTTTGTCGGGTCGCTATCTTTTAAAAGGCTAGATAAAGTTTTTGGCTGTTCCTTTTGGCTTTAAAAATAGCAGCCTATTTTTACTGTAGGATAAAAACTCTTTAAATGACAATATGATTCTTATTGCCCTGGAAAACATTTTTTTTTCTTTGGTGCATTCTATAGCTTCAAAACCACTAAAAATAGTTTAAACTGTGCTCTCTACTCGTAAGGGGCTGCTCTTGTGCTCTCCTCACACCTGGTTTTCCTGATTTAAAGCTAAAAAAAAATAAAAATCAACCAAGTCTGTTGTCCAAACCAGGGAAAAGGCCATCACAGTCGAGATTTTATCAGTCCCTGTCCACACAAATTTTAATCGGAACATCTTCCATTCCATACAGCCAGATTTAAAGCTTTTTCATAGCCCATTCTGGCCTATTTCTTGCCTGGAAAGCTTCATTCTTATAAAGTGCGGTCTCTGAGATGAAGCTGCTAATTCATGCAGGTACCCAAGTTAAAACTGGTATGAAAACAAGTGCTAAAGTTTTGACAGCTTTACTAATTTGTGATGTTGCATATAACCTCAAAACCATCCTATTGAGACGTTACCATCCTGAATCTCATTCGCTTTCAAAGGCTTCACTGAAATGAGTCTCAGGGACCGGTGTGACCCCATCACAACGAGGCTGGTTTACATATCTATCTTTGTTTCGTTATTTTATTATTTTCCTATTTTATTTTGGGTGAAAACTAAACCAAAAATCCAACCTCAAACCTCACTGGCTATTCAGCGCAGAGTTCTAGGGAGTTTCTGGTCAATACACCAGTAATGCAAAGTGCAATAAGCACAAGTTACCAACAGCAACACAAGTTTGCTAAGCCAAGCGCAATCTGCGTACGCACGCTAACGGTTCCATTCTGCTTCATTCTAGCCTGAACCTCACCGATTTATTTCGCGAGATAATTGCCTCCGGTTTGGTCTAACCTATCTCTGCCACTTCAAAATGCGTGAGATGTAATGAAATAATCACTTTGTGGCTGTAAAGTAGCAGATACGGCTCTGTAAACAGAGAGGGAAGCGCTCTGTTGAGTGAGGAGACAGTGTCTGAGGCCTCACTTGGGTGAGTTCCCGGCTGAGAAAAAGGCAGGAGCGCCAGAACCATTAATGGCACTGCATGGTACTGGTTTCCATCTCCAGAAACCCCAGGCAAAGGCAGCTGGTGTTTCCGCAGGCCTGGCAACCCGGGGGGCTCGGAGGTGGAGCGCGGGGATCTGCACAGCCGTGCCGTGGCGGGGTAGGGAGACATACGCTCCGCTGCGAAATCTGTGCCCAACAGGGGTGGCTAAAGCCGGTCTCGGGCCGTGGATCTGCAGCTTGATGGCTCAAGCCAGGGAAATCCCCAAGGACAGAACATGCTGCTCTCAGCTCTGAGTTTACACCGTTCCTGGTTTGGCTTTTTTCCCCACTCATTCCCCAGTCCTAGGGGTGAACCCAGCCTCTCCATCAGGAACCCCGGAGTAAGATGGGGCCACGCCACGTCCCAAAGCCACGCAAGACAGTGCTCAACTTACTACATCACAAAGCAGTTACATTATGGTCTGGGAGAAGTTTCCAGATACCGAGGAAGCCTAATTGAACTTAAACACCAAACAAATCCTTGGAAGCGAGTTGGTCATCCCCTTGTTGCCAGGCATTGTCCCCTTCGTGCCATGCAGTCCGTATGCCAGAGCACACAATACCTGCCACTAGAAGCGCTGCAGAAACAACCGAGCAAAATCCTGGAAGAGTATTCGTGATATTTATAAAGGTTTCAATGAAAAGAGAAGGAACGCTTTCTAATTTCCATACCTCCTTCCTCCACATCCCTCCCAGCTCAGCAGCTGCTTTTTCATTGTGGATTGTGATGGAGGAAAGGCGGGTAGGGGGAGAGGGAAAGAAAAGGCAGCCTGCAGCTCAGTGATGTTTCCTCTGACAGTAACACGAGTTTAAGGAGCTATTCATCCACCCCTCCACTGACTCTGCCGTTCCCGGCCTTTCAGCCTGTAGTTGCCAGACGTTCGTTTGTGCCGAGCAGCTGGTCCAGGGAGTTCCAGCCTCTCGCCCGCATGACAGAGCTCGCTGCTCTGCCGGGGTGGCCTGAGCCAGCCCAACTGCTGCCGAGCTCCGGCACCCTCCCCGCGGCAGCGCTGGCACTCGGCGAACTCGCCAGTTAGCCATCTTTTTAGGCCTGCTTAGCAAATGGAAATGCTTCAACACAAAATCACGGGAACGAGGGGTTGAATAAAAACATACAACTCCTGGCAGGGGAAAGGACAGCTACAGCAGCAGAGCAGCAAACGCAGGGCGTGGGTCAAAGCGCTGCACCGTGATCACCCGTGTAGAACTACGGACTGAAGACAGCCGCTCCGCTGCCAGCGTGCTCTGCGGGCTCACGGGCGGTATCCACGGCACAGTCTTCTCCAGGAACCGCTCGAAGCTGCACACAGGAGAGGGCTGTTCCCAGCAGGCAGGGCAGAGGAGGTCACCCTGTTTGGGAGGAAGGCAACTTGGCTGGGAGGATGCAACCTGTGTCCCATCGCTTGCCCTCGAGGCCAAGGAACACATCCTGGCCCGCCTCACTGCCTGGGCAGTGGGATGGTGGCAGCCAAGAGACTGCTGTAAGCTGCTGTGGAACCACAGCCTCAGCTGCTCCAGTACCAACGGCTTTTTGTGTTCATGTGATCATTATTCAGGTTTGAAATTATCCTTTTATTTTCCGGAACATTATTTTAACAAAGACCACCCGGTCACAGATTTTCAAAGCAAGAGTATTTTATGCCATGGGTTTAATTTGGTTCTTGTACCCTTAGAGGGGCTGCATTTTTTAGCACAGACATTGATAAGCTTTTCCTAGCAGAGTTGGGTTTTAACAGCTTTGTTTCTAGAGCTAATAAGGCTTATACAATCACACTGTCCATAACTGTCCGTGTGCCTGCCAGTCCTCCCTCGGCCAACACAGAACCCACTGACCAACATCAACCCTAGCTCACCGAAGGGGGGGGAATTTCAGACATCCTACGTTCCTACAAGTTTTCTGCAAACCAAAAGCTCTGTAGGTGGGACAGGTGCTTTTGGCATCCCCAGTAAGAGAAAACCAGTCACAGCCCAGTCGCTACCCCACATCCGCTCTGACTGCACGGACACGCTCCACCTTGTCTCCTTTCTTAGCCTAGCTCCCAGAAAAAGGTCAGAGCCTCAGCACAGACGGGGCCATGAATGATCTGTGAGCTCTGCTTCCAGCAAAGCCAGCGAGGGCTCTTCAGGCACCAGGAGGGAGAGCAAACAGGAGGAACGCTGACTGAAGGTGGGGTTACTTGAAATACTATGGATACTGGAACTGTTAAGGGAGAGAAGAGGGCTGGAAGGCACAAAGGGATAGGAGGCTGTAAGAAAACAGACCTTATCAATTCCCCTGTTCAAGAAACAATGCCTAACTAACCTGATTGTTTTAGCTTGCTCACCATGATCTCATTAAGAACCCTCATTCATAACACAATATGACAATGAAATAACTCAGGAATAGAGTTTGAAGAAAAATGCTAAGCACACCGTTCATGTAAATGGATTAACAGCTTTTGTCCCTCAGCACGACAGTGGATCAAAACTACACGGTAATAGTTAAAAACCTGCACATTAAAGTGGGGGGGGGAATGTCAGTCCTTCCTCATTCTTTCAGTATCATATAAACCAGAACTTATTTTATTAAACCCTCTCTGAACAGAGGGGACAAACAGCGTTCACCCAGCTTAGTTTAAAAGACCATCGGAGCCCAGCGGAGGGAACTGAGCAGCCTGTCTGCAGCAGCAGATGTGGAGTGCCCATCTAGCACTGGGGAAAAGAGCAGAGCTGAGCTGGGCAACTCAAGTACCAGGTGAAAAAGCATCGTTCAGACATTCAAAAAACTCTGTACAGCTTTTATGTGATTTGCTTCTATTCTCTGATGGTTGAGTGAAGGCTCTTAACCCTCTTTTACAGCCTTTTCACATCCCATTTGTCTCTGCTTCGATCAACTGCCGTGTACTTCTCACTTATTTCGTGTACTTCTCGCTTCTTTCACAAGGAGCTTAACAAAAAGGGAAACTTTAAAAAGTGGCAGCATCTTCTGCCCTCTCCTAAGGCAAGATGTTCTTTAATACAAACCTGCACCGGCTTTTTCATTTGGATTTAGTGCGAGCTTCTGAAACGAACCTGCTCCAATTTATAGTGCTTCTGTTCCCGTAACAAAGCAGCCTCGGAGCACAGCAACTGGAGTCCCCTGACTGAAACCAAACTGTACGAAACACTTCAGCCACTAAAGGACACGGGACCAGACCGGGCCAAAACCCCCAGAAATGCAAACCACATGCACGTCAAGACCTCAACACCAACAGGCTCCTCCGGCAGGTCTGTCTGACAACAGAGATGGAGACTGACAATGCTCCGAGGAAGCAGATCGAACAGCAGTGGGTTTATCAGCGTAGTTACTTCGGTTCAAAAATAAAGCTAGTAATAAAAATTGCGACCAAATGCCAGCTGTCTGCAGATGCAGGCACAGAGCTGCTCAAAACTCCCAGCAGCAAAGCAAACGGCACGTGAACAGCGACAGAACTCCTGTAACCCCACAGCACCCCAGCCAAAGGGGAACAGAAAATACCTAACGGAGAGAACGAGCGAGGAGCAATCTTCTTGAAGTAAGTTTTTAATTTTGAAAGCACGGCCCACTGATGACAAATGTTTATTTTCTGATCTTAAACTATTTTATGGTTTGGGATCCTATTGTGTTAATTGACTCGGGACATTTTTATATTAATTATTAATCTTTGAGATTGAACATTATCAAACATTTTCCAGGTATATAATAAACCCATCTACTATCAAAAGAGAATTATCTCCACATAGGTCTAACAGGGTAATTAAACATACCAATTAAGCCTGACACCTCTCCACCTGAAACTAGATCTATAGAGCTCATTTTTCTAACTGAGCTTTCAAAGACTTTGCTCCTTCGAGTGCCTTTAAGCTTTCTAGTCCCTAAGCAACAAAAAACTAAAGAACTCCAAATCCAGTAATTCCAGTTGTTTAAGAATATCATCACTTCAGCTACACTGAAGTCTCCCCCCAATCTGTCTTTTTAAGAACATAAATTAGAAGTATCAAGATTCCACTACCTTTATTGTTTTATTCTTTAACAGCCATTGGTTCTGTCTTGATAAGCAAAATGAGCTTTTCCAAGCATATTTAAATTGATTTAATTATAACTGTTTGGTCTTGACAAGAGTTTAAGGTGTCAAATAAATTGAGCTAGGTAACTCGATCAAACACACTATATTTAAATCTAGTGTACACAAAGCCCCTAAGTACCTTTAATGTTCTTGCAGATACTTCTGCCATCTGTAAATTACCTCCTCTACTTCTTGTATACTTCCCCCCCTTCTGAAAAAAAAAATACAACTTAAAACTTCAGTTCTTACCATGCTTTTCTTTCTCAAAGACAGAAACATAGCTGTTGCCCATTATCTGCTAGTAACGTGTTTTCTCTTCTCCTCTTTATTTATTTCCTGACTCCTGACAGACGTTCCTTTCCATCGTTTCTCAGACAGATGGGCAGCATGTCACCATTAGCCAGATTTTCAGCAGAGAACGAGCTCAGCCCTCACCTACAAGATTCATCTCCCTCCCAGGTGATGGGTTTGAGTCAGGTGACCAGGCATCACACACCAGCCCAAAGGCTTTACTTCATATAAAAGGAAGCCTGGTGCACCTAAATGAGCTCCCCTAGGATAGTAAAATGAGAGTAGTTCCTCTGAAAGGCAGAAAAGAGAAGCAACTCAGGTGACGTTGCCTCCTATGGAAAGGGTATGGGAAGCTGCAGCGAGAACAAAAGAGCCTACAGAACGTAGCTGCTCCTTCCCAAAACAGGGAATGCTTCAAAACCACCACCTCTGAGGACTACAAACTACAGGTGAGCGAGCCTACAACAGATGAAGGAAAATCCCACTGCACAGGGGTAAGAAATAAATCTACCTGTGTTAGACTCTCTGCTAGACTCTCTGCTCCAGCACCTTCAGCCCCTCTCTAGGAAGCAGAAGATTCCAGGAACCCTTGAGGCTCTGGCTAGACTAAGGAAATGTACGTTAGGCTGTGTCTAAACCAGAACCTCTACCGGTACAATGCCACCTATTAGAAATGTGAGATGAAGATGGAAATACTGGTTTTCCCTAATCAAAGAGAGCCAGGGTAACAAGCCTCCCAGTAACTGCAAACACAGCTCACGCTGGCAAAAGGAACCCCTTTGTGTGGGGGTTTTACCGCTAACAAGGCTGGTATTGCTGTGCCAGTGAAGTCCTTGTGGTATAGTCTAATCCTCAGATTGAATTACCTGCCTTCCTCTAATTAGCACCTCCTAAAATACAGGGTGAACCAAAGCAACCATTGAATGGTTTTGGTTGGCAGAGCCCTTTCAGCTCACGGAGTCCAACCACTCTCCAGAGCTGCCAGGGCACCACTGACCCCTGGCCCTCAGCACCACGGCTCTATGGGGGGCTTGGAAACCCCTCCAGGGGTCACAGGGACTCCACCCCTGCCCTGGGACAGCCCTGGACAGCCCTGGACAACCCTGGAGGGGAAGAAATTGTTCCTCAGCTCCAACCTCAACCTCCCCTGGGGCAGCTTGAGGCTGGTTCCTCTTGTCTTGTCCCTTGGGAGCAGAGCCCGACCCCCCTGGCTCCAACCTCCTGTCAGGGAGCTGAAGGTCTCCCCGTTCATGTTTTAGAATCAATGGCCTAAAGGAAACTTAGTTGTGATTTAGACTGAATCAGTGCAGCTCAAGCTAAATTGCTTAGAACAACTGCTCTGATTTGATCTGAGTTCCCGTTAATAAATTAACTTAAATTAGCTGTTCCTAGCCATAGCCTAAATAAGGCCAGGTTCCTTTTCTTTCAGATGAGGCTTCAAGGATGCTAACGTGCCCTACAGGATCACCTTCCCTGCCTTGCTCTGCTGATAATGACACTCCTGCTGGGTTGCCACTGCGTGTGTTTGTAAGTATGAAATAAAGTAATTTATTTATAGGTAAATGCTAATCCAAATGGTTTAGAGACTGACTTTTTTTTTTTTTCTCCTCCTACTTACACATTGGCAATGAATAGTAGGATGTATTTTTTAGCATTGTGCTACTTCCAGTGTGCACAGCTCATTTTCCAGATGCTGTGGAGCTACAGCTCCTTTTAGTTAAACATGTTTTTATGATAACCTTATACTTAAAGTAACACTGCTACTAAATATTACAATTCAGAACTGAAAGAATTTTGCACCTTCTAACAAGATTCCTCACCTAATAAAAAGAAAAGCTGAATCCAGACAGGAGTTAGGAGTGTTAGGGATCAGTTCAAGTTTGTCATCTCTTTCCCAGGCACCTCCGGTACCCACAGCCCTTAATGGCCAGAGGATCCTCAGCAGATCTAACGCTGCGGATAGGTGGCTTCCTACACGTTGGCTTTAGGGTTATTTTTAGCTAGATGCAGGGAAATCTGATTGATGGGGCCGGACTCTCGTAAACTTTCCCCATGGGGAGCTGTATGTTTTTATGTCACAATAGAGCAGAGATCAATGCGGCTGCTGAGTTAATCCCATCCACCAGCAGCTGGGAGTTTCCTTCCCCTTGGCTCACCTGCAGGTCTCGGCACCACCACAAATACTGACCCAGCGGACGGGGAAACTGAGGCAACAAAGGACGTGTGTCAGGTCACCCGTCTGACAGTGCCAGCAAAGGTGAAAATACACTTCAGGCTCATACTCAGCTCATTATTTTCTCATACCAGCCTGTGTCCTGACAAGTGTTTTTCTTGGATCACAAGGTACGATGAAAGCCCTTCTCATTTTCCATAGTTAAAAGGACCTTACTCAAAGTCATTACTGAAACAGATCTGATTGGGAAGTAATCTAGTTATAAAAAGTTAAGGCTGCCAATGGGGAAGCTACTGTCCAAACTCTGGAACAGATTGCTTTGGATGTGGACAATTCCACACTTCAAGTGCTGCTGAAAATGCCTTCACTTGTGAATGCAGATTTATTTTTCTACAACACTAAATAATGTCCATTGAGGCAACTCGACACGGAAGCAACACCTCGTTCTGGCTTTCGAGTATCTCGGGGTGTGTGAGTTCCTCCTCCCCGTGACCAGAAGAGCTGTGCTGCGGCAAACGAACCCGTGTTTAAAGCACTCCACAGGGCCTGCCACTGCTGAACCCCTGCCCGAGACAAGAGGGTCTGGAAAGACCTCACCAGTGCCTTACTGGAGCATGCAGTGTAGTCAGTCTGCCCCCTAAAAACTGTAATCTGTAATGAATTTGATTCATCAAGTATGAACGTAGGGGTGTATTTGCATTTTGTGAAGAGTTAACTGGGATGTACAAACATCGAATGAACTCTCCATGTGTAACAGGTGAAAACAATCTCCTGTTTAAAACGTACACGAGATTGGTGCCAACACTTTGTGGTAACAACAAGTTCTTTCAGACCTAGTCCTTTACGTTCTGGGCTGACAACAGTAAGGACCATCCTCTCCCATCTACTCGCAGTAACGGATCAGAACAGCGCTTGCCCGAGAGGAATGCTCCTGAGATAGTGTGGAATGAGGATGCAGTCGCAGGGGGCTGTGCGTGTGGGGGTGACAACAGCCTTTAAATCTGGGATAATGCCAATAGTCCTGTGCTGACATTATCAAAGTCCAAAACCCACCACACGTAGGAACAAGCTCCCCTGGGGGGACCCGGCTAAAAACACATGGATGGGGAGGAACCTTGACAGAGCATGAAGAGGGAAAAGCTGCAAACCCATCAACTGGAAAAGGCAATTTTAGAGTTGGACAGTTACACTGACTTCAGCTGGGATCCTGAAATTATCACGGTGATGATGTTCTGGAACTTCCAGTTACTCCTTCAAAAGGGGCAAGAAGTCTCAAGCTCCCGTCAGAGCATACACATGTCTAGAAAAGCACATTCATTTTAGATTTCTGCCAAATTCCAGCGCTACGTGACACATCCTGCTTCTACAGACTCGCAGAACGGTTGAGGTTGGAAGGGAACTCTGGAGGTCATCTTGTCCAACCCCCCTGCTCGAGCTTTTTTTGCAAGCTCTTGCCAAAGCAGTTCCGCGCGCCTGCTGGCGTCGGCTCTCCCAAAAACGTGCGAGTACTCCGAGTCAGTACTCCACTCACACCTCTGACGAGGTTTACTACCCCGGGGATGAAACGCTGGCATCGGGAACTGTCAGGAGAGAAAATGCCATTCTTAAAAGTCTTCTGCAAACGCTATTTCTGTAATGCTGCTGAGGTTGACACCGACAAGTGATGAAAGAAAATAAAAGCCAATACCGTATGGAAAAACTTTGTAAGATGAAGACAAAGTTTCCTTTTGAATGTGGCAGGCTTTTCTTTTTTTTTTTTATTAACTGCTTAATGCTGTTCAGCCTGCAAGGGTGTCACGTCAGTGTGCTGGGGAATCAACAGTGGAAGGAAGTTACCAACACCTGCAGCTGAAGTCTG
Source organism: Chloroceryle amazona (assembly GCA_027560015.1). Classification (NCBI taxonomy): domain Eukaryota; kingdom Metazoa; phylum Chordata; class Aves; order Coraciiformes; family Cerylidae; genus Chloroceryle; species Chloroceryle amazona. The sequence goes on from JANHFX010028208.1 coordinate 36,126, forward strand.
AAGATGGAAAATTACCTTTAAATGATGACAATGCACGTGCAGCCTCGGCGTATGTGGAATGTTTACATCTTTAGAAAAACGACCTAACTGTACCTAATCTTTTTTTTCTTTAAGGAAAGAACTTTCTCAGATGAAACAGGAATGTCAGCTCCAGTGCATACTCCACTGACTGGAACGGGATCAAGTCTCAACTAAGTTCCACACAATGTTTTCAGGGGAAAAGTGGAGAATGTTTCATGGAATTTAAGTCTGGATTTGGCTTGCATCCTAGAACATATATCTTGTTATGAAAACTGCCGAAACACTTTTAAGTGGGCAAGCCACAAGTGTCCTTGGAGCTATCCAGTCAACTGGAAGTCACACAGGCAAAAACCTCCTGAAGTAAAAAAGCTTGAAACTGGAAAGGGGTGGGGGAAGGCGGTGGGATGAGGGAGGGGCAAGTAATCTTGGAAGCATATCTGTTATATAGAACTATTCACTTGTGCCTACAGCATGAAGTAGTTACAACTTGTTTTCTGCTATTGTCACAGATCCAATATGTTACTCTAGCTAAACCATAATCTCTTCCTGCCTCGGTTCATCCATGTGTAAACCTGGTTCGCTAACTCTTACCTTAATGTGTCATGGGGCTTAATTAATAACACTTAGGTCTTTTAAGCCCTCTACAAACATTAACTACTTCTTGTAACAACTCTCTGAGGTATTATTATCCCCATTTTACTGATGGAGAAATGGCAAAAGAGGTTGTGACTTGCCCAAGGCAACAGAGTAATAGTTATGCTGAGAGATCCTCTTCAAGGGCTATGGTATCGTAACACTGGAAACTTATCAAGAAAGGCGAAGTCAATAATTACAATCTTCAGATTACTTTTAAAAATGCACCACAAGCAACTGGAAGACTATGAAAAAAACCCTACCAGAGACAATAGGCTTGGGATCAGAACAAGCGCTACGGTCGTCATCGCAGAGAAAGAAATACCCTAGGCAGAGCTGGGCTAGAGCTCACCAAAACAGTCACGAAGAAAGAGCAAGACCCGTCTTCTCATGTGCTCCCAAGTACCATCAAATCGAGCAACAGGCTTGTACAGCACTCTTTAGCAACGCCGAAGCGAGCAGATAATCAATGTGGAACGCAACGCGCAAGTGTCTCACCCCGCGTCCCCGGGATTGGCAGGGAGCGCCGGTAACGGGTGGAGGTGGCGGTGGTCCCGCACGCCCCTGGCCGGCACATCACG
>JANHFX010028209.1:0-18474 GCA_027560015.1 Chloroceryle amazona
CGGGGTGAGCTCCTGCCGGGCCCGTGCCGAGGGGGCCCGATCGTGCGGTGGGCCTGGTCCCCCGGGGCCTGTCAGTGACATGGAGCCCCATGAGAGACCGGGCAGCTGAGTGGCTATAGACGGGCTACGAAACGGCGCCGTGGACTTCAGCTCGGCTTCGAAGGGTGAGCCTGCACGCTCTGGCTTGCCTCTTCCTTGCCTGCCTGCCTGAAGGGACTCGGCTTTGTTTGGTGGCAAGTTTTCATGTCTCTCTTCTTCATCATAAAGCCTTATTGTCCTTTTTGCCATTTGTTAGTTGCAGGTTTAAGAACAGAACAGTCTTCTAGTTCTTAGATGATATTGCTGTGAATAGAACTTTTTTGTTTTTTATTTTGGTAACAAAATCTGTATAGTGAAAAACTGAGCCTTTGACTCTAAGGGATGCAATAAGTTCTCCCTCGCCTTGCTCTTAAAAGCTTTACAAGCTTTTTTATGCTAGCCAAATAGCACACCAGGAAACTGGGAACAGCTAATAGTTGTCCACAACATAATGTATCTGTAAGATGTACTTTATCTAAAAAGCACCCAGAAATGACCAGTTTTTGTTTGGACACCATGACATTTCCAAGTATTAAAGTCAGGACAAACATATTCTTGTAACTATCAGATACATCCCATGCTCATATTTAGGTGATGCACAGGTTAGTCTTTGTTCAGCTGACTCTGAGCCTACCTGTTATAAGCTGTGTTAAGTGCTTACAAAAGAGAAACTGTAATGTATAACATACCGTAGGTTCTCGATTCTAAGGTGTCTCTGTGCGATTTTCAGTATTTGAGTGTTCGGCACTTGAGCACAGATTCAAAGAAGTTAGTCAATAAATAATATCAAACTGTAAGCTGACCAAACCTGTTCTGGAAGGTCACAACTTGCTCCTGGCATTCCTGTTTCCTGGAATCCTTTCCATATTGTGGCTGGACAGATTGCTGCTTGAACCGACAACACCTTGTCCCCGTTCTTGCATGTTAGAATGGACATATATGGAACTGTGACCAAGAGCTGCTTGCTTATCTTTGTAAATGGCTATGTATCTGCTGAGGGTGAGTGCATTTTAGTCATGCATGTGTCATGGCTGGACTTACTTTAGTATGGAATTAATGAGTAAAAACCTGTATGGTCTGCCCAGTCTGAAAGGCCAGATAATGTTACTAGTGTACGATTTGATGGTTGGATTATCCCAGTGGTGAGTGGGAGACATGGATTAGTATCTGTTTGAGACTAACAAGAGCACTGAGTCAAGATTTTACTTAATATTGATAGTTTAACTGCTAAATTCTTATGCAAATAGGATATTGCAATAATTTTAACTTTTTTTTTTCCTAATAATGTGTCAAAACAGAAATAGGATGTTGCCATCATGTCCACTTTTTATTTTTCCTAACTGTAAGAGGCTGGTTTCCTAACTAGAGATGCAGTAATTTATAGGGAGTATAACCCTGCCAGGTATGTGATACAAACCACTGTGGGATTGTTTTCTTTTTTGTTCTTAGATGAAGTCTGATTAGCTTTCCAGTGAAAGAAGGCCTTCTCTTTGGTGCAGATGAGCTTGTCTGATATTTGTCTGTGCTTATCAGGCTAGACAAGAGTGGTTATGAGCATGTGCAGATGTGGGTATCAGCTGACTGGCTTTTTGAGGTCACAGTGTTGATTTTTGACCCAGCTACAGAAAATAAAAGGAGTTTAATTTGGTTATCTGACTTAGCTCTGTAGGGTATATGATCACCATATGGGTGTGGAGGTTTTCCAGGTTTTGTTTGTTTGTTTGTTTGTTTTGTGCTCTCCCTTTTCTCTCCATCCCTTTTTTGAAACTCCATAAGCAGGGATGACCAAGAATATCCTTAATTCATGAGAATGCCTTGTCAAACTGCAACTTTCAAAAGTAATTGACCTTAGAACATAGTCCTGCTTCTCATCTTCAATTAATCTCTTAAAGCAAATTTTATTTTATTTATTTTTTTTTTCCCCTGTGGAGTGGTTATAAGGGAGTGAAGAATGATAGCTCTCCAAACCTGGATTGTATTTTAGGTGTGCCATTAGCTCACTGGGTGACTTAAGAAGAGTCAGAAGTGAATATTTCTTGAAAAAAGTAGCATTTTGACTCTGTTTTATGTAAACTATGGTGAGTGGTTTAGTTTACAAATGTGAACTCTTTTCTATCCCTTCATAAATTCCTGCCCTAAGTTACTGTAATATAGAATATTTATCACGCAGTGGTTAAATCTAAGACTGGTAAACTCTACTTCCTGTCTACCTCCTGTTGTCTTACAAGACCAGTTTATTTTTTGAGGAGGAGACGGATCAAAGGGAGGTGGACTGAGTGCATCCTCAGTAAGTTTGCAGATGACACCAAGTTGCGTGGGGGTGTTGATCTGCTTGATGGTAGGAAGGCTCTGCAGAGGGATCTGGACAGGCTGGACCAAAGGGGCAAAGCCAATGTTATGAGGTTCAGCAAAGCCAAATGCTGAACATGAGCCAGCAGTGTGCCCAGGTGGACAAGAAGGCCAACAGCATCCTGACTTTTATCAGAAATAGTGTGGCCGCAGAAGTAGAGAAGCCATTGTCCTCCTGTATTCAACACTGGTAAGGCAGCACCGCAAACACTGTGTTCAGTTTTGGGCCCCTCACTACAGCATGACCAAAGAAGGGCAACAAATCTGGTGAAGGGCCTAAAGAGCAAGTACTATAGGAATCAACTGAGGGAGCTGGGGTTGTTTAGCTTGCAGAAAAGGAGGTTGAGGGGAAACTTTGTAGGTCACTACAGCTATCTGAGAGGAGCTTGTAGTGAGGTGGCTTTTGGTCTCTTTTTCCCAAGTAACAAGTGATAGGAAAAGAGGAAATGGCCTCAAGTTGTGCCAGGGAGGATTTGTTTGAATATTAGGAAAAATTTCTTCACCAAAGGGGTTTTTAAACGTAACAGGCTTCCCAGGGAAGAGGTATTTGAAAATGTGTAGGTGTGGTGCTTAGGGACATGATTTAGTGATGGACTTGTCAGGTTAAAAGTTGGACTTGATGATCTTAAAGATCTTTTTCAACTCGAATGATTCTATTCTATTTGTGTTGCCTTGTTCACATCTAACTCTTCCCATAATATATTTTCAATATACTTTTATTAGTTAAATTAGTTTTGTGTCAGAATATATAAAACTGTGCTCACCTCTTTGAATTCTCTGTAATCTAGCCTTAGATACAGGCTGTAGCCTTTTCTCTGCTGGGATACCTACAGTGCCACACTTCATGTTTTCTGTGTTATGTTGTTGATCTCTTGTATGCCTGTGAAATGTGGATGAAATTGGCCATTAGATTCAGTGAACTTAAGGCATCCAGATGGTATTAGTCTAATTTGCCTCAGTGCGAAAGGCTTGAAAATAAGTTCCAGGTTGGACCTTTCCAATCAATGAAACTTATTGATCTGTCATGGGAGATATGCTAATCTGAAAAAAAGAATTTGATTATCTGACAGACCTGGAGGTGAAATTGGATTGTTAGCTGACATCATTAACATATACCTCCTTTTTTTTTTGTCTGTTTTTCTTCCAAAGAAAATTCTTGTTTAGCAGGAGGAAAATACCTCATTTTAAAACACACTTAATTTGGAGAGGGAAAAAGTGTCTTTAGGCTAAGCACTTACTGTGACTGATTCCAATCAAATTTGACCTTGAAGTACTGTCTTTCTGAATAAACTAGATTCTCAGAAGTGAGCTGTAAGCTGCAGTTCTCTCTTATTTTACAGAATCATTTAAATTATTATTTTTTTTTTTTTGTGAGTGATGGTTGATTTTGAAGCACATACCAGATTGGCTTTGTTCAGCAGGTTCAAAGTTTTGGAAGAGATGGACTCCTAAAACAGTAAATGATATTTTATGGTACTTCAGCATATTGAAAGCTCTTACATTCACCCTTGAGGTTTAGGGCTTGATAGATAAAATGAAGGATGGTGGAGATTATACCTGTTTTCTGTGTGTACATTGAGCTGGAAACTTTTGAAATCTGATGAGTGATCAGGGTAAAAAGTGGTTGCTTGCCACTTCTTAATTCCTCCCTCCCCGCCATTGGAAGTGTTTGGAAATCATAAAAGGGAGTGCTAGATTACATGACTTCTATTTGAACTTTACTGGAACTACATCTTTCAGACCCTAGTCTTCAAAAGATCAACTTTCTAGCTCAAGTTAGAGGTGTTACTATTAATTTCAGTATAATATTGACCTGTCTTCCGTGACTTTCAGGTTGTTTCTGATTGGGTTATTTTATGAAATTTATGAGAGTCAAGAAGGCTTTCTTGTTTGTACCAATCTGTTGAGAATAGACAAATTAACACTTGCATTTAACAGTATCTGTAAATCAAAGAAAGATGTAGTTAAGAGCAAAAGCACTTCCATTTCTCTGGCATAGAGTAGAAAGGTAAGACAGATCTGTGTCAATATCTTTAATTACAAAGTGACTGAATTATTGCTGCAGTTATGCTGTGGTGCAAGACCTTGAATCTAAATTAGTCTTTTAAAAAAATGATTGCTCAACAGATGTTACCTAAAACACTTTATTGCAGCTTTGTAAGATTGTAAATTCCTCATGCTGTTATTTTTGTTGGCGTGAATTAACACTGTGGGTTATGATATTAAATTTTAGTGCTGTGTTCTAGCATTTTGTTATATAATCCTACCTGTAAGCACCAATTTTGAGTTTAACTCGTCAATGTCTAAAGAATATCACCGCGTGGAAACTGTCATGTTAAGATAATTTTTCCCCTGATTGCTTTTCAGACTGCTTTCTAAGCAACAGAGGGAGTGTGTGTGATAAAACCATTAAATAAATGCTGAAGCAGTATATAGGAAATTAAAAGTAGGAAATGCTGTGGGGTTATACAGCAGTTTCTAAATTGCGCGAACAGACTGAGGTAGCAAAATTACTCAGGGAATATTGTGACAAAGGAGATCCTAAAGTAACAGTATTTGCTGGAATCATCCAATTTACTTGTCTCTAAATGAGTCTACAGGTTTTCTTGCCATCCCTACTTCACTCTTCTGGTTGTATTTCTGCTGGAGAACAGCCTTTTGGGGAAAAATCAGCTAGTATCCAGCTAGTGGTGAATCTTTTTCGGTGATAGAATTAATGCCAGTGTATGATAAGTGCTTTGGCACTTTCCAATTTAAAAAGGTAGAGTGGGGATTATGTGATTATATGTACATCCTTAGTCTTCGTTTGTCTAGTTTCAGCATTCAGGTTTAAGTTGGCCAGTTATTCTAAATCTCGTGGCATCTGGTTTAAATTGTCTTTGTTTTGGTTTATGTGTGGTTTTGTTTATTTATTTATATATTTTATTTTATTTGGCTTGTTTTTTCTTATAGCTATATGTAGGCTCTAAGCTCTTTATCAATGAAGCTGTATATGTGTGTGGTGATTTGGAGGGGTGTTTTATCATAGAATCATTAGGGTTAGAAAGGACCTCTAGGATCATTGAGTCCAACCTTCATCCTAACATCTCTCTATCCATTACACCACAGCCTCAAGTGCTATATCCACTTGTATTTTTAAACACCTCCAGGGATGATGACACCTCCCTAGGCAGCCCGTTCCAGTGCCTAACCACTCTCTCAGTCAAGAATTTCTTCCTATTATCCAATCTAAGCCTCCCCTGATGCAACTTGAGGCCCTTTCCTCTCATTTTTTCATTAGTAATTTGGGAGAAGAGACCAACACCAGCCTTGCTACGACCTCCTTTCAGGTAGTTGTAGAGAGCATTAAGGTCTCCTCTCAGTCTCCTCTTCTCTAGGCTAAACAGCCCCAGTTCCCTCAGCCTCTCCTCATAAGGCATGCTTTCCAGACCCCTCACCAGCTTCATTGCCCTGAATGAATGTTGCCCTCTGATTTTGTTTATTTTCTTCAAGGAAGGCAAAAATGAAGATCCAAAGAGGATTTAGATACCAGGCTGTGGGATACTTTTTTTTTGTACATTCAAGTACTTCAGCGTGGTGGAGGGTGTGAGTGTCAAAATTCCAGTTAGCTGCCTGAGATCCTGTTACTTTGCATGAATAGAACTCTTTTATCAGCTGGGGTGTATGGCTGGGTGCCTGTCTGTCTTCAAATTCCATTTGTGACTTAGTCTGCCTCTCTGGCATACTAACTATATCCTTCCCTGCTAGGCATGACCTCAGTTCAACTACCATACTCTTTTTAAACATGTTTTCATTCAGAAAGTCAAATATGCAATGCCACTGTGTACTAATGTCATGGTGAAAAGAGCACTGGTGGAGAATGGAGATGTTGCCCTTTTTGTTATAGCACCAGAACTTTTAGATGATACAGACTATACCCTATACTGTACTAGGGTTGTCTTCCAAGCCACTTCCCAAGCCTTTTCCAAGCCACTCTGAGCTGTAGTGCTGATGGAAAAAATGTTCAAAAGATGCTCAAGATATGAGACTAGAGTTCCATGTGAGAGAATGGCATTGTCCTGAATTCTGGTCCTGTTTGCCTGGACTGCTTGTATGGCATTTAGGTGGAGTTTTGTTTATAAATATGCATATGCAAATAGAGATAAATAAATATAATAGCACAACAGATCAAACTAGTACTGTTGATTCAATTAAATGGCATTTCTAATTTCTTTGGTTCACTTCACTCACTCTACCCTGAGTTGCCTGTGGTAATTATATAGACAATAATTTAACTTGTTAAACTCTATCTTGTAGATTAACCCTTTGTATGTGCTACTGTTTGCATATGCAATGTAAGATCACCCTCTTCTGTATGACAGTAAGATTCTTTACTGTGAATATACATGAAGGTAGAACTTAATACTGTGTCACTGAGTACAGAGTGTTGCTTTTTATTTTTAACTTCATAGCCATTCATCACATGCATCTGGAAAAGCCAGAGAAGATGTCATGAGAAATGATGGCTGGATATAGTTGACTTGAAGACAAAACAATAGTTTCCAAATCTGATTAATTTGGATGTAGCCATTGACAGTTGCTGTAGCTGTTGCCCAGCTTTGTACATTAGGCAGTGAAGGGAGTCTAAGAATAGGGTAAAAGTCTATCTCGCTAAGTATGTGACTTCACATTCTTCCCATTTCCCTGCCAAGTATGTTCTCATCCTCTTCATAAAATCAATAAATGGCGTCCCTACGGCACTGACTCGTCAGTCGCCAGTGTTGTTCAGGTATTTGTTGACCAAAGCACTCTTTGGTCAACAGTCTTAGTTGCTTCAGTGCTACAGCTTGGCAGATAGTTTTGAACTGTTGAGGAACATCACGTTCTTGAGTTTAAAATCTCTGGACTGATTCTTTGGTAATGTCCTCACAGCCATTTTGAGAAGACCTGATTCTGGTAGCTGAAACATGATCAGGTCTTATGCTCTAGTATATTTAGCTATAAAATATAATAAAATGCAGCTTGTCTCAGGCTGTGCTTGGTTCATATTCTTCTAGTATTATTCTGTTGAAGGGTCACATTCCAGGTTATTTTCTCTTTTTTGTTTGGTTCTTTTGTTTGTTTGTTTGTTTGTTTGTTTGTTTTTTGTGGGTTTGTTTTTTGCTTTGTTTTTAAATCAGCTCTATATTCTCTGTGTAGCTTGCTATGTGCTGTAAGCCAACAAAGTACATTTTACCCAGAAATTATTACTTCAAGTACCATGACTTAATACTGTTTAACTTGTATCTTTTTTTGTATAACAATAACTGAGACTTGCTTTTTTGTCTGGGTTTTTGGATGTTTTTTCCTGCACAATTGTGACATGAATGGTTTCCTGTTTGATTTACAGCACTTAAATATCAAGACACTGACAGATGATGTGGTAAGACAACTTAAAGTTTTTTTTTGGCTATGCTAAGCTAATAACCTTATTGCTAATGCAATAGAAATAACTGTATTGATACAAGAAACTGTCTTAATTGGAAAGTTAATTTAGGTAATTGACAAAGTCTCACTAAACTGTTACCTCTGACATACTTGGTGCAAGTAGGAAAAATCTATGGATGGCTTTGAAATATGCTCTAATCAGGGCTAAATGAGTTTGTGTGCCAATTTACATGTGTTATAGTTAAAGCATCTCCGACTGCATGCTTAATATTAAAGTTACGTAGGCTGCATGGCTAGCTTAAAATACCAGAGAATGGTAGGGGTTGGAAGGGACTTCTGGAGATATATAGTCCAACCTCTCTGCTGAAGCAGGTTCACCTAGAGCAGATTGCATGTTTAACAAACTTAATAGTTGCTTGTAAAACTCATTAATGATGGGTGTAAACAAAGTTAGGTATATTCAGTGTCATGCTAATGCTGTGTTTCTCAAACTTCACCTGTCTCTTGAACGGCAGATGATGTTCTGTATCACAAAAGAGCTTTTTTACTTACTGTTGAAGTTACCTACTTAAAAGTGCAAGGATTTATTTTTAGGTAAGAAGAGTGTGAGGGTTTTTTTAGTGGATCATTTTACAAAATATTTGAATTTACCTAGGAGGTAATGTTCTGTAGGCATTTACAGAATGCTCGTGTTACCCAGCCTTCTTGCTGAAGTACTTCTGTGCATAACTGAGAGGCAAAGTGTAGGCAGTTTATGCTGGACAATGTGAAAACCCCTGTGATGAGAAATGTGGCTGTTTTCTACCTTAGGAGCCAATGGTCTGGTTATTGTTGGTTAGGTGTGTAGAGTTAGTAGTGTTGAACACATTGCCTTCATCTGTCATGCCTAGATTGACTTAAATCATCTGTTTCTATTTCTTTAGCAGAGTTTCATGAGCTGGAAATGACTATTAAGGAATTTGAGCCTGATGGGTTCATAATGCAACTCTGATTCTATAAATTTGTGCTTTATCTTGGAGGGTTGCAGGAAATGTTCACAGTTCTCTCACAGCAAAAGTAGTTTTTGTGAATCAGAGCTTAATTTTGGTAGTGTCATGTAAGGTTTATAGACAGGATGCACAGGATCTTGCTGGCTTTTTCTCTGGTGTGTGGTGGTTGGGTTTTTCTTCTTTTTTTTTTTTTTTTTCTTTTTTATTTAATATCAAATGTTGCAGTGGCACATGCTTTTAAAGGTGGGTATTTTATTCACTTGCAGCTTCATCTTGAACCATCAAGGGTATGCTTGGTAACTTTTTGTCCCTCTGAGTTTTCTGTTAGTTCAGTCTTTCTGTGTCTGATTCTGGGAAATGGCTGATATTACTGACTATCTGAGTCCTTGGCAACTAAAACATGTCTCAGAGCAGAGTGTTTGACATTTCATACTAAGCACAAAAACTGACAGGTATTTTCTCAAAATTTCTTTCGTGACAAGGAGGAAAGTTTTAGTTACAGAAGATGAAGAAATTGAAGGTTTGAGATTACTTGTGGGTTGTATTTAATTTCTTTTTTTTAGCTTTCAATGAAATATATTTCTTCTCATGTATGATCACTTGCATGTTAATTTCCTCTCTGCATTAAGCTTTATAAAATACTTATATTTTATTACTCAGTCTGTTTCTTACAAATATGGTTGTATAATGGCAACCAGGAAAATGTTTAAAAATTTAGGAAAGTTAGCAACATTTTGAATCTAAAATGCAGACTGCTTTTCAATATTTGAATTGTATTAGATTATTCCTGATATGCTGATCAATTGTCTGCTTTTAGTGACAAATCCCTGTTAAGTCCAGAAACACCTTGCATTTTACAGAGTTAACACATGCTTCCTTTAGTTTGTCCGTTTACAAACAGAAACAGCAATCTTATTCCACAGAGGAGTGGCAAGTAGGTATGTGAGAAATTATCTACCTGCAAGATCACTGTGGAGGCCAGCCTGTTTCTTATCTCAAGTGCTCCACATTCCAACAAATGGTTTTTAAGGCTCAAAGATTAAAAAACCTGAATATAAACACAACTTTATTAAAAAGATGGATTAAATGGATAAAAATGAAATGTATACTGAAATTCCTTGCCACAGAGAGTTATGTTGACTGATTTCATAGCAACTTCTGTAAAGATAAGAAAGGCTGCATACTTACCGGTATATAGAGGAACCAGATCCAGAACAAAATCTATTCTACACATTGAAGATGTGACTGTGCACAGGCCTAGACTGTAAATTCTCACTTTATACCATTATTTAAATGATTTACTCTCAAGAAAGGTAAAATAATTTCTGGGAGATTGAGTGTATTAGGAATAAGAAGTCCTCTAATGAAAAGATTCTTCTGTGTATCTTGGTTTATGCAAGTCTTTCTCTTACTAAAAGCTCTACTGCTACCAGTGGAATTTTTCATATAGTAAGAAGTTAATCTTGCAGAGCAATTTGACTGTCAAAGAAAGAATATGCTTTTTTTAATCTTCTGGAGCTTTAAGGAGGAAAAAGATGTTAAGAGGTCTTTGACTCAGAATCATTGAAAGTAAATTATTTTGATCTTATGTGAAGTATTTTTGCTGGTAAGGGAAAATAGTGAAACCACTAGAAGGCAGAGAGTGAGGAACACTTTGTAAAAAAGAGCAAAGCTCTAAGCAATAATTTTGTCTTTATGCCTTCATCCAGAAAATGAAGAAATGAAGGTCCACCACTTTAAGTATAGTTAGTATCCCTTCTAAGATAAAATCTTCCTGGCTAGATATGTGGACAGTGTACGTGGTAACTTTTAACTTTGGAGACCTACAAGACATTGCATGAAATCTTTTGTATTGAATATGGGCAATAGGAAACAAGCTTTATATGCAAGGTCAAGAAAAAATGTTTTGTCTTATTTTATAAATCTAATCTGTATAGAAGAAACAGCTTTTGTTAAGCAAGTTGCATTGATACAGTCATAGTTTAGGGTCAGGGTTGTCCAGTAGACCTATTACGCATGCTCTCTGTTAACCCTCCTTCCTCCCCAAAGGGAAAGAGAAAGGGAGTAAGGAGGAGATACTTACTGATTAGAAAAAAAAGATGGGCCAGCTTTAATGGAAATAATAAAATGGAATATATGCAAAGTCAGCATTGAACCCAATGCCTCCTTGAGGACAATTACATCACCATCACCACTGATGGTCTGGAGTGGGCACTGGGGAAGTCCCAGACTGGACTCAGGCGCAGATGGGAACTGGGTTTGGGAGCTGAATTCTGGTACTGGATTCAGGAACACACCAATTGGGATTGAATGTAGAATGGACAGAGTCCTTCTCAGACACTGGCCATTGAAGAAGAGAGCTTGACCCTCCTGATTCCTCAGCTTTATACTAAATATAATATATATGGGGTGGAATAACTTGTTCAGTTTAGGGTCACCTCTCCTGTCTGCTTCTCCCCACAGGTGCAGCCTTTCACTTTCCTGCACCCCCCAATGTGGTACAGAATATCCATTGGTGTCTTTGATCTGCACACCAATCCTTGATAGTAACTCTAACCATGGGGTGTTATCACTACCAGCAGCAGACACTGTCTGTGAGAACAGGCTGCTGACTTCAGACAGTGCAGGTAGAAGAGGCCAAGCTGAGAGGTAAATCGCTGAACAGAATTAGTTCTGTTCTCACTCAAACTCTGATGTAAGGCCACAAGGGCAGTTGTATATCAGAGGGACCAGAGGAGCCCCACCAGCTGCCAAAGAGCTTTATCAGCAACTGGAGTGAGCCTTGTAGCCTCAGGGTCTCATGTGGCACAGGTGCCAGCCAAAGGGAAGTCTGGGATCTGACCAGCAACCAGGTTGTGGGCTGATGAGGCCACCAATTAGAGGGATTCATTCTGTATGTTTCTCATTAATGGATCTGCCTCCTTATCAGCCCAAGAAGGTAACAGCATGATGCCCATTGAGTGGTTTGTGTTGATCTGTGTGGCCTGCTATGCATATATGTACATGTTCCATGCATGTTTTTGTGCAAGTGCCTACTAGGAATACACACTCAGCCTCACTACTGGCTGGACTTGTCAGGAATGGAGCTACAGCAGCCTTGCCTATGTTGGATGACGGATTCATCTTCCCCCTTACATTTTCCTTCCCTGATGGAGCAAAGGATTTATCTTACCCAACAGGGCTGACACATTCACAGAATAGTATGGGTTGGAACGGAGCTCTGGGGATGATCTAGACAAACCTGCCTGCTAAAGCAGGTTCTTCTAGGGCATGTTGCACAAGAATGCATTCAGGCAGGTTTTGAAAGTCTCTAGAGGAGGTAACTCCACAACCTCCCTGGGAAGACTGCTCCAGTGGTCTGTCACACTCACAATAAAGTTTTTCTTCATGTTCAGATAGAACTTCCCATGTTCCAGTTTGTGCCTGTTGCCCTTTGTCCTATCACTGGGCACTGCTGAAAAGAGTCTGGACCCAGCCTCTTGACACTTGCCATTTAGATATTTATAAGCACTGGTAAGATCCCCTCTGAGTCTTCTGCAGGCTAAACAGCCCTGGATGTCTCAAACTTTCCTTGTGAAATAGATGCTCCAGTCCAGTAGTCATCTTTGTAGCCCTCTGGTGGACTCTCTTCAGTAGCTCCCTGTCTCTCCTGAACTGGGGAGCCCATAATTGGACACAGTACTCCAGATGCAGTCTCACTAGGGCAGAATAGAGGGGGAGGAGAACCTCCCTCGACCTGGTAGTCACACTCTTCTCGATGCACCCTGGGATACCATTGTCCTTTTGGCCACACGGACATGCTTCTAGACAATGGTTAACCTGTTCTCCATAAGGACTCCAAGGTCCTCTGTGGAGCTGCTTTCCAGCAGGTTAACCCTTAACCTATACTGGTGCATGGGGTTATTCCTTACCCACTGCGTGACCCTACACTTACCTTTGTTGAACTTTATTAGGTTTCCCTCTGCCCCACTCTCTAACCTGTCCAAGACTCACGGAATGGGAGCACAGCCTTCTGGTGTGTCAGCCATTCCTTCCAGTTTTATATCATCAGGAAACTTGCTGAGTGTACACTCCATGCCATCATCCAGGTCATAGAATGGTAGGAGTTGGAAGAGACCTCTGGAGATCAAGTCCAACCCCCCCTGCCAGCGCAGGAACACCTAGGGCAGGTCACACAGGAACAGATCCAGGTGGGTCTTGGAAGTCTCCAGAGAAGGAGACTCCCCAACCTCTCTGGGCAGCCTGTTCCAGTGCTCTGTCGCTCTCAAAGTCAAGAAGTTTTTCCTCATGGGTCATTGATGACGATGTCGAAGAAGACTGGACCCAGTACTGACCCCTGTGGAACCTCACTAGAAACAGGCCTCCATTTAGACTCTGTGCCACTGATCACAACCCTCTGAGCTCTGTCATTCAGACAGTTCTCAGTCCACCTCATTGTCCATTTATCTAACCCACACTTCCTGAGCTTCTCTATGAGGATGTTATGGGAGATAGTGGGTTTTAACCTTGCTGAAGTCAAGATAGATAACATCCAATGCTCTCCCCTCATCTACTCTGCCACCTTGTCAGTAAGATCAGGTATTCTTAGTGTATGAACATTTTTTTGTTACTTAAAATACTAGAATCATTTAGGGAGTCATTTAAGTTGGAAAAGATCCTTAAGATCATCAAGAACAAATGATCTTAAAGACCAAAAAGCTGCTGTCATGCGTTTTGCAATGATCTCCTTTAGTGTTTAAAACTATTAATGGAATTCTAGACACTCTCAAAATATATGGAAAGCCACAATACTTGGAGGGCTTCATCTGCTTGACTGCTGGTCAGGTGGCCTGTAGCAGACCCCTATCGTAACATCACCTTCCCCTGTCTTCCCTTTAATCTTAATCCATAATGGCTCATCATCCTTTCCCATATGTAACTCCAGGGATTCTAGCTGGTCACTGATGTAGAGGGTGACACCTTCTTCCCTCCTACCCTGCCTGTCCTTCCTGAGGACCTTATGTCCATCTACCCCTATGTTCCAGTCATGGGAATCATCCCACTGTCATGGCTTTCCAGCAGCACAGTGGCCCTTAATTCATCCTGTTTATTACCCAAGCTGAGTGCATTTGTGTAGAGGCTCTTCAGCTGGGCTGGCTGTATCACCCTCTCGTGAAAATCCCCTTTGACTCCTATGGGGTGTCCCAGTGAATCGTCACTGGCTTTCCTCAGGGCAACAAGTTGAGACCCTTTACTAGGACTCCATCCCTCAGCCCCTGATGTGCTGCCCCACTGTTTGTCACAGGCAAGCATGGATTTATTGACTTCTTTCCCCTTCCAATGTAGTTTAAAGCCCTATCAGTGAGCCCTGCCAACTCCTGCCCCAGAATCCTTTTCCCTCTCTGTGTCAAGTGCATCCATTAGCTGCTTGCAGCTCTGATGCTTCATATAAGGAGCCATGATCGTAAAATCCAAAGTCCTGTTAATGACACCAGTCCCGGAGCCATGAATTGACCTATTGGCTCTTCCTATATATTCCCTCGTCCATAGCTGATGTCAGAGGGATGGGCAAGAACACAAGTTGAACTCCTGATCCCTTTACCAGCTCTCCCAAGGACTTGAAATCTCTTTTAATTGATTGTGAACCTCTTACTGCTACATCGTCACTTCCCACCTGAAAGACCAGAAGCAGGTAATAGTCTGAAGGACTCACAAGGGTGGGAAGTTTACCTACAACATCCTTTACACGGGCACCAAGGAGACAGCAGACCTCTCTGTGAAGCAGATTCAGTCTGCATATTGGGCCCTCCAAACCCCTCAGTAGGGAGTAACCTACAACAGTGACCCTTCAATTTCTTTTATTAGGGTCAGGTTTGATGGCTGGCCTGAGGAGAATTGATCTTGGTGGCTCTACTGGCTTTTGTGAGCCCTCATCCTTGCTCTCAACCATTTGCTCCTGCAGAGCCCCGTACCTGCTTTGCCAGGGAACTACAAGTGATGGGAACAGTCTTGCTCTTTTTGTTCCGTTTGTTTTGTCTGGCAGAGACCTGCTCCCATTGACCTTGCTCAGGGGGCTTGTGGCAGGAATGCTGAGGGGCTTACTGATAAGAGTCTATGGAATCCTCTGCTCCACTAGGATTCACTTGCCTGACTGAAGAATCCCCTGCTCCACTAAGAGTTACCTGCCGTTCTGTTTTTGTAGAAATGAGATTGTGGAAATAGTCAATTTCCTTCTCACTCTCCCTGATGTTTCTCAATCTGCTCACCTCTTCCCTGAGCTCCATCACTTCATCTTGGAGCTGTGCCACCCAGCTAGGCAGCTCATTAATCTGCTTGCACCGCACGCAGCCATAGTCAGCATTGCCGCCCGTTGCCAGTGAAAGGCTGTGGCATTCCTCACAGCCTGTGGCCTGGATACCAGTATCCATTTGGGTAGGTGCTGGGAGCACAGTCTTCCTCCTTGAGTGAAGAAAGAGCTTTTAGTTGATTCCTTCTGTTTCGGATCCCTTTCCCTGCAGCCCTATCCTTGAGCTCTGCCACGTGCCCTGCACTGCTCACTCTTTGCAGTGAGAAAACTGGCTGCTTTCTCTCAAGCAATTGAGCGTCCTTCCAGCTTCTTTCCTCTCGTGCCCGCCGCATGCCAACAAGTGAGAATGCAGCTGTCTCGCTGTCCACGGTCTGAGTGCCGCTTTCGGTTTCACTGCATTTAAATCTCCTGTGGTTACCTTGTCAACGCCGCCAGTGATGTCACCTTCTCGAGGTGACGATTACATCAGATGATTACCTCATCTGGGTCCTACCTTTATTAGCCATATCCAGACTGAAGTCCTCAAATAAAAACAGGCAAAGAAACAGTAATAATAATGCCAGAAAATACCAGAAGTTTTTTGTAGAACAGCTTCCAGCAGTGTTTAATGAGAATTTACTGTGATAATTTGGAATGTGAATGTTGGTATCTCTGCTGTTTTGAGTTAGAACAGAACTATTTCTGTTCAGTGTTTTTTACTTTTCAGTTCAGTCTCTTCCAACGTCACTGTCTGAAGTTAGCAGGCTGTTTTCACAGGCAGTGTCTGCTTCTAGCAGTGATAACACCCCATGGTTAGAGTTACTACCAAGGATTGGTGTGCAGACCAAGGCCACTGCTGGATCTTGTGTACCACGTTGAGGGGTGCAGGAAAGTGAAAGGCCGCACTTGCAGGGAGGAGCCAACAGGACACGTGACCCCAAACTGACCAACAAGGTATTCCAGCCCACAGATGTCATATTTGGTATAAAGCAGAGGGGTCGTAAGAAGCCAGATGTATTCTTTTATGCCTGCATCCAAGGCCGTAGAATCTGCATTTTCCCATGTTTGTTCCTCTCTGAATCACAGATACATCCTTTTAACCCTGCCTCTTGTTCTTCACTTAAACATAGCAAAGTAAGTCTTGCACAATCCCAAAATGTTTTTCCTCTTCTTCCTGTAATGTATTATACCCTAGAGGAGTAACACTTCTCTGCCTGAAAGGTGTTTTGGAGAGCTGATCATGTTGACTAATGATGTGGTGTTGCTCTTGGACCATAAGGCAGAGATTTTGCTGGCATAGCCTCCCTAGGAGCATGGACAGCATGTCCCTTCCTGTGAATCAATAGTTTATGTTCTTCCTATCTGCTGTTTTGTCTCTGTGTTTATCCGGGCTTTCGGAGATAAGCCTTTGATGGACTAATGGTTCCTGTGATGAGTTTGGGAAGATAGCTGAAACTATTATTTGAGTTCCACCACCCACTGTTGTCCTTCTCTGCTCCTCTGTTTGTGTGCAAATGGCCTTTTTAGCACATAGTCTTAAGAGACAATCCTTTCCTTTAGTCTTGATCCCACTGCACGTATCTCTTTCTCTTCTTTATTTGGATAATAGGCATTAAGAAAACTTGATATGTTCTACCAGTGTCAGTTGATTTCTTTCAAGAAATTTCTTCAATATGTCTGTTAAAAAATAATCAAAAGAAATTAAATCCCTGTGTGATTTAAATATTACTTTGATGATAACATCTTTGAAATAAGTGATTCTTGTACTACTAGTAATAAAAAAGTGTAGTTTGAATCTTTTTGGCACTGCATGCACTTTTTTTTTTTGTATTTAAAATCATGTGAGAACTTCATTCCCTCATATATCTTGTCTGCCCAGCGATTATTGAGACAATTTTTTCCTGTGCAGGAAACAAGGTAACACAGCAGTGTTACTTTGTACATGCAGTCACTTCCATTGCACCTGATACACTGCTGGAGCTTGTTATTAGGGTTTGGCTGCTGTACTTCTGAAGCTATAGTTTCACAGAGCTTTGTGATGGAACACTACTGGCAGGCAGTTTCAATCTCTATTACAGTGTAAAGAGGCCATAATAGAGTTTCTGCTGAGGCACCCTGAGAGTCTTCAGGCTGATAAATTTAAAATGCTACTGAAAAGCAGTGTCATGGTAACTCATGTTCACGTGTTGGCGATGGTTTACTTTTCACTGTGTTTAAGTTCTGATGTTAAGTTTTTGTTTCAGTTGCCTTGCTGCTTCTGTCTTATGGAACATGTGAACTGGCAGAATAAAGTACACAGCTTTATTGAAGTTGCAGTCTCTGGTGGTAGCTAAAATATATGCAAACGACTCATTGCTTTAAATTCAAGTTTATGAGAGTAGACTTCTTGTGCCTTTCATACAGGGGGAACTAGTCTTAGGAATGAGAATTTTGTGAATTGCATCTTTAATAATTTCTGTGCTCTCCTAGTTAATTTTTGTTCATCTTTTCCTTCCTCTTCTCTACTACCTTAAAAAAACCCAAAGCCAACCAGACCAAAACCACTGCCTTTTGACCAAAAAAGACTTAGGACTGTCTTGTTTGTTTTTTGCTAACAAACTGGTAAAGTATCTGTGTTATTTCTAGAATTTAGCCCACCTTTGAATAGGAAACACTTCCTACCTTCAGTGTTTTTTCTTTTCCAGAGTTAACTTTTCTTTTTAGTTACTTTCTCTTCTTCTTTCTATATCACATAATTTTTACACTTAGGACAACTATGCAACTTTTATTGTAGCTAAATGGGCTGTTCATTTAATAATAAAAAGTGTTTTTACGAAGATAAAAAACAACAGAAAAAGAAGCAGGGAGAACCCTTCATTGGATATGAGGGGGAACATTGTTACCAAGGATAAGGAAAAGGCTGAGGTATTTAATGCCTTCTTTGCCTCAGTCTTTAATAGTCAGACCAGTTATCCTCATGGTTTTCAGTCCTCTGAGCTGGAAGACAGGGATGGAGATCAGAACAATCCTCTCACAATCCAGGAAATAGTAGTGAAAGATCTGCTAAGCCAACTGGACATCCGTAAGTCTGTGGGCCTGGATGGGATCCACCCGAGAGTGCTGAGGGAGCTGGCAGAGGAACTTGCCAAGCCTCTTTCCATCATTTATCAGCAGTCCTGGTCAACTGGCAAAGTCCTGGATGACTGGAGACTTGCCAATGTGCCACCCATCTACAAGAAGGTAGGAAGGAGGATCCGGGGAACTACAGGCCTGTCAGCCTGACCTCAGTTCTAGGGAAGATTATGAAACAGTTCATCTTGGGGATGATCACGCAGCAAGTGCAGGACAACAGGGGGATCAGGCCCAGCCAACATGGGTTCATGAAGGGCAAGTCCTGTTTAACCAACC
>JANHFX010028212.1:7054-18789 GCA_027560015.1 Chloroceryle amazona
CCCACCCCATTTTGTGTCTTGATAACCATCTTCTGTTCCCTGACTCACTTCTGTTCACAACCCCTCCCCTCGCTGGCCCGAACCCTGTGGGCTGTAACCCAAGAGGAGCTCCGGATACAGTAAATAGTCCTTTCACTTGTGCAGCAGAATTGCTCCAGACGTTTCTATTGATTTTCACTGGACTTAAAGCTTCACCTTTTTCTCTAATCATCCCATAATGGCTTTAGTATGAACAATCAGGTACGAATTGCCATAAATCTAAGCAGCCGCGTACCTTCCGTTCACACGTGCTCTCCACTCATTGTCTTCTCCTTTCTCTCAGGTTTTTTTTTATCCACTCTGTCCCCACCCTTTTCTTCTTGCTTCCCCCTGGATATGGTGAGATTTTATTTTTTTAATATGTAATTATATATACACACAGGCTGTATAGTGCCTCTTAATTATTTCTTTGAATATGTTCTCTTCATGTAATGGGAATTTCAAACTTGACATTGAACTGTGCAGACACACTTGACTTCAAAACCCCTGGATTTTCTCTAGGAATGGGAAGCCCTAGCAAATTCAGAGAGGAAAGACAACCAGGTGCTGTGTGTAGAAAAGAGATGCTTGAAAGCTCTGTTGTGAGTTTTAACACATAATATTGTTCTCTTAAATATACACACTACAAAAGTTCAGAAAGTCTTTATCTAGACCCTTCATCTACAGCGGTTTCTGCTGGGGAAGAAACAATTGGGGCACTAAAATTCTCTCACTCTAAGGGGGGAAACAAAGAAGGAAGAAAACCCAGCAAAAGCTGACTGGAGGACAGAGGTAGACGCTTGTTACAAAGA
Organism: Chloroceryle amazona; assembly: GCA_027560015.1. NCBI lineage: Eukaryota > Metazoa > Chordata > Aves > Coraciiformes > Cerylidae > Chloroceryle > Chloroceryle amazona. The sequence continues at coordinate 7,885 of JANHFX010028212.1, forward strand.
CTCCTGACATGCTTTCCTCAGACAGGAGAAGGGGGATTGTTGGTTTTCAGCTCCGTAAGAGGCACGGGCAGTTCTCAGAGCTGTTAGAACCTCACCTTGCAGTGCAACGCCAGACGGAGAACAGCCCATTTCAGAGCCATGAAGCGGTCCATACATTATCTGCCCAGTCTGCCTATGTAAAGCCTGTGACAGGGGACAGCGGACGGCTGGATTCACAGCTTCTCACTCAGCGTAGGTGGGATCAGTGTTTGACTTCATGGACAGAGCTGTCCATGGATCAGGCAAGCGTCGGTGCAGTTCTTGCAGCCTTCAGAGGGGTTGTAGTGCCGGGTCTGTCTGATAGCTGGAAAGATGCAGCAGGAGTGGGGGTAGTTCGCAGAATGGTTTCTCTTCTCTCAGGCCTTGGTGTGGTCTGCAGTAAATTGAGATTGATTGGATGTTATTTTTCCTCTTGCTAATGTAATCCATTAGCCTGGCACATGCATAATCAGTTTAGAGCACAGTTAACTGGATGTAATCGAGTTCTTCCCTGCCTGCTGGAGAAAATCCTCTCCAGATGCTGCTGGGTGAGAGCACATACTGGGCTTATCACACACAATCCTCCTTATTCTGCTTTTTTGCCATTTTTTCTCTTAAATCACATGTTATTGGCTGCTTGCATTGCCCAAGAGCCACTTCTGTTAGTGCTACTTGCTGCCAAAAAATGTGATCTGGAGACACTGTTCAGCCCCTAGTCTGGTGAACCTTTTAGTCTTCTCCTGTAATGCTTCCAGTGCCGAAGCAGAAGGTCTGGTCTTCTGCTGCCATCTTCGTCCTGCACATTGCAATAGCTTCATCAGATCTCTTCCCATGGCAGTGGTGAGGGGGCAGTGATGCTGCAGTGGGGTCCTTGCTTACGGCACGAAACTGGGAGGGTCTAGTAATCTTTCCTTTACTCTTACATCCTCCCTGAATCCCTGCTGTCCCCCTAAAATCCTACGACTAAACTGTAAATCCTGTTGTTTGTCTTGCACTTGCTGAAGGAATGTGGTAATTGTACCTCTCACCATGACCGCTATCTCCTCAGCGCGGTTGGTGGTTTTTATGTTCTGAGACCCTACCTGGAAAGCAAGAGTACTCTTGTAAATGTATGTGCTTAATTTTTTGAGGTGGATGTGCTGGCCTGAAGTAGAGGATGGGTTTGAAGACCCTTCATCTCTTAGCTAGGACAGCCTGATGAATACCGTGAGACCAGGGTTGAGTTTTGGTGGTTGTAAGCAGAGAGGCAGAGACTGTGCGAACTCTTGACAAGTGCAGGCTGACTGTAACAGAAGCTAAGTCTTGTCTTCTCGTGACCACGAAGGCCTAGACCAGACTTGAAGCAGAGCTGCGTTCCCCACATCTGGAAGAGGTCGGGCGCGAGTTCCCGGCATCTATTGCACAGGTGGGATTTCCAGAAGGAATTAATCTGCTCGAGCAAGAGCCAAGTGTGGACGTTTCCTTCAACTTCCTGAAAATCTCTAGTTCAAAACCTGCAACCCAGAAGAAGTTTAAACAAAGAACTACTGAAGAAACACACTGCTGGCCAGACTGCCAAGTGAGTGCATTCAATGAGTTCATTCAGTGTCTTCCTTTTCAGTCTTTCCAAGTGCTGAGTTAACTTTTTTAGGGAGTAGGGAGTCTGAAGGAGAGGGTTTGGGTTACATGATGCCCTACATAGAGGTTCTTTGTTAACTAGGAGATGCAGAGTGTGCAGGAAAACAGCTCCTCAATATCAGTACTCAACACACTAGCAGTGATGAAATTTTGTGGATCAGTGCTGAGCTGGAAAGAAATTAAGATGACCTGTGAAAGGGAAAACAGGAGGTGCAGCTGCAAGCCCAGCAGAAGGTGTTGGGAGGTCCCAGTTCTGCTGCAGAGCAGCGTGTGTCCTGTCCTGTCCTGCCTCTCCCACGGGTGCATCAGGAGCGCAAGCGGCCCTGGGGAGGCTGAGCTGGAGTAGTAGCCGCAGGAAGGTGCGGAGCGGCGCTGGGTGCCAGCGCTCACGGTTCCAGTTCAGCACAGAACGCGAGACAGGCTGGAACCAAAAGCCTAAGTTCCGTGTGGCGTTAATTGAAGAGCTGCAGTGGGGCTGTTGGTCTTAAATGAAGATGGTGATCAAACGGGCAATTGAGAAAGCTGGTGGGAGGGACGATAACCCCAGGGACACTGCAGTGTGGGAGTGCAGAATGTGTAGCAGTGACTGAGGAGTTGGGGTGACAGTGGGAATTAACCTGACTCCAGTAAAATACCATGGAATCCCCAGCAGTGATTTACATCCCACAGTTAAGGAGGGTGTACAAGGCTGTACCGCCAGCTACCCGCCCAGGATGGTGACTGTGACATGCTGGGGAAAATCGACAGCCTGCAATGTAGAAAGGGCAATAGGAGATGCTTTTCTTTAGCTTCCCTTCCACGAGTGGGGTGGAGGTCATGGCAGTGTGTGATGCTGTGACTAAACTTCTAGAGGCTCTAAGTATCAACTTGAAGAAACTTGTTGGGAAATCCCAAATAGGTCTTAATCCCAGGTGACGCATGGAATACTGTACGAACTGTAGATGCTGAATGATAACAATAATGCAGTCAAATTCAATATTCCTCCATAATAGAAGCAGACAAGAAGAGGCTTTACCATAACAGTATCTAGCTTTGAAGGTAAAGCTACGTGGGAATGGGTGAGCTACTGTTAGAGAAGTTAGAAGGGTGTGATGTGTGCAGGTCACAGAGGATTTACTTAAAACCACATTAGGTGCTAGTATTAAATGTATACTGCCCTTGAGAAAAAGTTGAGAACGAAGCAGCGGGGAAACCCTGCCAAAGTGCACAGAAAGTCCAACGTGATTAAATAGGAAAGTATTTCAAGGGGAGGTAGAAAAAGGAAGAGGGAAGGACCACAGTATGGGGAGGGCAAGGAGGAGTGAATTCTTCTCACCTGTGTTTCAGAGAAGAATTGAAGGATGCCTCTTTGTATCAGATAAATCCAAGAGGTGGTCTCAGATGGAGGCACCAGTGAAGGAAGGAGTCACTGGGGTTACCAGGACTCTTTGCTAAAGAGTTCTGCAGGAACCTGCACATGAAATGGCAGGCTCCTGGAAGTGATGCGTGCCAGAAACCACAAAGCATTAAGTCAGCAAATTGATAGAAACTGTAATAAGAAGTCTTGGTAGGCCAATGGATTAGAAAGGGGAAAAGCAGGCTTTTGGAGGAGAAGGTTCTCCTGGCACTGCTCGCTCTGCAGGAGCCTCCAGGCAGGGCTGGCTGGTGTGTATGGGCAGTGGGTTTCCCAGGGGCTTGGCCGAGACTCTTCATCAGCAGTTCCTTAGGTGAGATGCAGTTATTGTCACCGGGGGAGGAGTGTGAACTGATAGCAAGGTGAAGGATGAGAGATAAAAAGTAAAATAAAAAGTAACTCTCCACAATGGAGGAAAAAAAAAGTATTAGAAAGATACACTGGGGTTGTTTCTTGTTGTGACCGACCCAAAAATGGAGTAAAAATCAAGCTTCAGAATCTGCTATAAGGTAAATATGTAGACTGCTGAGATGCAAAGCTGGGTGTCAGTTGTAGAAGAACTCTACAACACTATGTGCTTTCACGGGAAATGATAGGTGAAATTTGGAGTCGCAGAGTGTCCGGGGAAAGGGGGCAGACAGCCCTAATGTGGGTGTCTGGGGTTCTCTCCCTGCTTCCTCTACCACACGCACGCACACAAAATAAAATATTTTTTTTTAAAACGTGCAACAGAGGGTTTAAAATTTCTCTTCCTGCAAGTGAGATGTGGAATCATTCCCAGTCCCTTCAAGGACATTAACTCAATGATCAGTGGCAAGCAGAAAGGCAAGGGTAAAACGTGGGAACTGTGTAAAGCCTTGGTTTTCCTGATAGTTGAATACTGTGTTCAATTTAGCTCATTTTAGGAAGGATGAAAAAGAATTAGAAGCCCAGAGGAAGTGCCAGGCATGAAAGCTGGCTGGAATGAGTCTGTGAAGGCAATAGACTCTGCATTTAGCTTAACAAGCAAATCCAGAACGGAGCAGAGGAGGTTAACAGGCAGCACTTGCTCACCTTTTCCTCCTAACACAAAAATAAGGAGCATCTGGTACAATTAGCAACAGGTTTAAAATGGAAAAAAAACAACACTTTTTTTATACAGCATATCATTTACCTATGAATCTCACTGCTGTGGGATGTAGAGTGCACACGCAGGTGGACTGAAGGAGGAGTGAGCTGGATGAGGAGATGGTGCATCAGTGCTCATTGGATGGTCCTTGAGACACAAGCTCCAGCTCAGCAAATTCTCAGATATCTGGGAGCTTTGATTGCACGTTAGAATAGGATTGGGTTAGATCTGCCGTATTCCTTTCACTAATTTCACTGCCTGTGGAAGTTGCTAGTTTATTAAAATCTGGTTACTATTCCTTTTTTGATTAGTGAGAGTTAAGCCATAATTCTGCAGCGAGGTAGAGCTGAGAGTCATCTCATCCCATCACCTGCTTGACAGCTGATGATTCCTGTAGGACTTCAGTGTAGGAAAGCTCTGTGTTTTGTCAGGTAGAGAGTTTTAAAGAATATCTTCAGGCTTTAAAAAGATTGGGAAATTAATGGCATCAACGAGAAGCAAATAAAAGGAGTTCCTAGCTTTTTGGCTCCAAGACGCGAGAGACTAAAGTGGAAAGTTTTTTGATATTTCCTCCTCAGTGCATTTTAATCAGCCTTCCAGAAGCTTGGAGAACACTCTTGTGTAGTCCATCCTTCTGCAGCTGCTGGTAGGGGACTGTCTTCTGTCACACGCACGGTGGAAAGCTTTACCCTGGCCCTTGCCGGCAAGCGGTGGCTCTGCTGTCAGCCCTGGACCCAGCCCAGCCCCGGGCCCGGCAGAGCTCAGCTCAGCACTGCCGGAGCCACGACTCGCTGCTGTGATTCAGCTTTGAAATACCCAGAAGATTTAATGTAGGCAAAAGGAAACGTGTTTGGGTTTTGATTTTTATCAAAAACTTCCTTCGATCTCTGCCTTTTGAGGTTCTTAGGGTAAAGTTGCCCACAAAGAGTCTGTCGTGCTTGTTACAGAGGATTTAGAGCCGTATTAACCTTTGATTTACTCACTGTCTGCCTTCTTGTGTGTTTTGGGTTTATATTTGCAAGTTCATCTTTTGAACTACAGATTCAGCATTAGAGCTCTGAGTTACACTCAGGAGTAACACGAATTGTGCCAGAAGCCTGTTTAAATTACAGAGTGTAAGGGACTTCTAGCTGATTTCCTACAAGGTCTTAAGTCAAAATTCCAACAGCAGTTTCACAAGTGAACACCCATTTAAGTCCCTCCACAAAGTTGTTTTTAAAGCTGGTTTCTGAAACCTTTAATTCACATCTGCCATCCTGCAGTCTTGGGTAAACTTGTAATGAAAGATGAGCTTCTGAGCTGAAGCGGTTCTGAGGACTAGAGTCTGCTTAGATCTGGAATGAACTTTGAGACTTGCTGAGCCCTTCCTGGACTCCACCCTGGTCTGCACACATCGTGAAACGGAGTTGAGAGGGGTTCCGGAGCTGGACCCAGTACCTGGCGGGCTCAGCTCCCTGGATGGGGGTCAGTGGCCCCAGCCCCAGCAGCACCTCTCCGCAAGCTCCGTGCGCTCGGCCTCCTTCCAGGCTTAACGAAATTCAAGCAGTACTTCATTCTGCACAAAGCTGTTTTTCACAGTACAGCCAATTACAGGAGGAACAAACCCCTACGATCTGCTTCTACTTTCGCGTCCTGTTGGGATTGCCAAGTATTTTAATATAAAAACCACTCACTATCCATTTAACCCCTTCAGAAACCTCCCTCTTGGGACAGCACGTTTTCCTGAGCAACAGATCACTCCATCACATCACCCTCTCATTAATGTAGGTTTTTTACCTTCCTTTAGGTATTTAATATTGAAATACATTAGTGTAGTAGTATCACAAAATTTGCTTTTTCTCTCTGCTGCTTTTTGAAAGGGTTGAAATCAAAACTGTTGAGAATGCACCGCACCGCTTGCTCTATGGTTTATTTATGGACTCCAGTCACTTAGATTTTTCTTTGAACAGTTTTCCAGTAAGTACTGAGCCATGTGCAACCAACAGCTTAGTGAAGAAACCACCCTGTAAAAGCAACTTGCATAACAAATGAGGGAGGCTGCAAGTGGGACAGGAGCAAGTGATCGCCGCAGCAGGGGCTCCAGGGAAGCCGAAACACAGAGCTGAAGGCTCCCTGTCAAACAGGATACAGAATTCAAAATATTGGTAAGAATCCAAACAAACAAACAGAGCCCCCCCCCAAAAAAACACCAAAAAAAAAAGAAACAAAACCCAAACAAAACAACTGAAAAAAAACCTTGACAAGCTTTTATCCTGCTCTGCATGAATTGCTGATTTCTTAGAGCTCCTACAGCAGTCACCTGTGAAGAACTGCGGGGAGGTGTTTGGGCTGGCGGGGAGAGGGTCCTGGGCAGTGAGAAGGGTCCTGCAGAGCAGTCCTGGACCTCAGCTGTCCTCGCAAGACGTCATCGTTCTGATGAGGCTGCAGTGCGGAGCTTGTATGACCTTTCCTCATGCACGATGCTGCTTTTCTCTTGTGTTTATGGTTCATTTCTCTTATCCCAGTAATTTTGGAACACGTGGATGAATATTTAAATTTCAAAGCGGGATTTTTTCCTGTTTCAGATGGTGCTTGTTGTCGAGACTTTGAGGGTGAGGACAAGGTGGCTGTGGTCATTGCTCTGATGTAGGGCTGTTGTCAGAAGCTCTAGCAGAGCTTGCTGCGGTGGTGTGAGCTGCCGGGGACCCACTGCCCCTCCTGTGCTGATGTGGGAGGCTGCTGCTCTGCAGGGGAGAGCGTGGAGGGGGAACATGTGTCAGAGATGCCTGTCTGAATCCAAAAGACCTGTGGGTGTTTGTCTCGGGTGATCAGCTACTGTGAGCACAGGCTGGCACAGGAGCATGTGTCCATGTACTCTCCTGCCTGCAGATTTGGCGCTGGGAGCTCCGGTCAGGAGAGATGAAAGGAGGTTTGTCCGAGACAGGTAACAGGCCTGTTTGTCAGAGTCTTGCCCCAATGTGCTTGTCAGAGTCTTAGCCCGGTGTTCCTGCAGGGTGAAGGGCTGAAGACAAGCAGATAGGACCGGAGCAAGCCTGGGTGTAAGAGAGCTGGAGCAGGCAGGGAGAGGAGATTGGAGGGGACAGTTTAGTACGAGGCTGAAGCCAGTGAGTGGAGTTGCCTTGCAGGGCTTGTGAACCCCCGCTCACCAGTGTCTGCTGGGACCTGTGCTCAGGGGGCTCCCCGCAGACGGTCCTGTGCTCCCCCCTGGGCAGTCGTGTTCCTCCTTGGGTCGTATGCCTCAAAGACCTGGGAAATGCTCTTAGCTCCTTTTCCTGGTTGGGGTGAGTTCAGGCTTTCAGTGCTGTGGGTAAATGTCCTGGCCAGGTAACAGCAGTGCAGCTGCAGGATCTTTGATGACAAGCTTATTAAATAATGGATGGCCGTTCATTAACATCCATCTCTAGCTGTGGGTTGATTTGCAAGCTGGGAAGGAGGCCATAATGTGCCTTCCCCAACCTGTTCCGTGTGACACGCCATGAACTGCTGATCTCCGCTGGGCTGTGCCAGTGCTACAACACGCTTTGTCATCTCCTCTCCTGGGATAGCTGAGCTATTTCTGAATAAAATTTTGTAACAGTTAAGTCCACAAAATTACTGTGGAAGCAGCATAGGAGGTTCTATATTTGCCATCTCCTAGGAAATTCATTAAATTACAATAAATAATGTATGCATAATACATAACTTAATACCGTAATGCTCTTTTGGTCCTACTTGCCAGTCCTAAAAATTCTGGCCTCGCACTGTAATGCGTGCAATCAAGCTCTGCAATTCAAATTAGGCAATAAGTTACACTTGTGCAACAGGTTCTCTGAAAGTTGTGCCTTTGGGTACGGTTGGACAAGCTCCGGTAAACCTTATTGCAGCTGTTTGAAGATACTTGTCTCCGGGTTACGTTGCCTCTCTGCCAGAGTGCCACCCACACCGCAGAGCTGCGGGGCAGAGCGTGCGGTGCCATCCCGTGCCACCCCACCACCAGACCACGTGCTGGTAACGTTGGGAGGAGCAGACTCCAGCTCCTGTGGCTGTGGCCGTGGCCGGGAGCTGGCGTGTCTGTCCAGAGTAGACGGTAAGTAGATATGGGGGTCAGTTGATTTTTCTCAGCGCTGTATCATCGTTCTCCAAAACTACCTTCCCCCTGCCATGTTTTGAACCCTTCCTGTTGCCACAAGCTGTGAGGAATTAATAGTCTGGATGTTGCGGCTCAGTACAGAAAAGCTGCTGGATCACCTTGCAGTACGAACGCTTGCCGAGGAGCTGGTGTGATTTCTGTTGGAGGTGCTGTGCAGCCCCATTGTTACGTTGCTTTTTTCCTGACACCAGCAATGAATGCCCTGATTCCTTCCTGCCCTCTCTTGTTCTGCATTTAAAGCAGGGAGGTGGTTTTCTAAGGAGGGACCTATATTTGGCCATTGACTCACCAGTGCTGTGAAGTTAATCCCAGGATCCTGGTTTCCTTTTTGTCCTAAGCATTAGCTCAGAATTTTTGTGCCCAGCCAAACAGGCTGCGGCACCTCGGGTAGAAACGCAGCCGTTGCCTGGTGGTGGGGCTGCCCCGTGCCAGCTCAGGGCTGGCGGGATGGGGAGGGAGGCAGAGGCCGGGATGTTCTGAGCTAGTGGGGGAGAATGTAAAAGTCAGAATTGCACCCCTTCTTCTCCTCCCTCGCGCAGGCCTGCCCACAGTGCAGGATTGGGAAGGACTGAGGCGTGTGGTCTGTTTGGGTTTCACCGCGCTGAGGTGGTGGTTGTGGTCCTCTGACCTGCCGCTGTTTATTTCCCTTCAGCTGCCTAATGGCCTCCAGACTGTATTCCTGCCTCTCTTTCCGAGCAGGCATTACAGCCTGTCCCACCCACTCCTCTCTCTCATGCTTGGAGAGCGATGGTTACAAAGAAAATCACCTGGGGAAGTTTCAGGCAGCAGTAACAAAGCCTATCTCCACAGAGGGGAGGCTAATTACACAGCTAATTAATCCAACAGATGTCACTTTAAATGCCTGTTTCTTTGTGATTCTGTTGCACACATCATGCTGGTTAAACAGACTTCATGGACCCTGTTCAAAATGCCTGCACAGGCTGCTGGAAGCTGCTGGGTTAGACCCTGGTGTGTCCTGATGGCTCCTGGAGGCTCCTACCGAGGAGCGAGGCCCCGGGAGACGAGCGCAGACCCCGCTCCCAACAGGCTGCGCTCGGGGAGGAACGCTCTTGGATAGTTGGGTTTGGTTTGAACGCTCTGCATCTGTGGATGCCAGGACTGAAGCCCTTGTTTACATTCTTGCTCTGAGTGCGGAGGCGAGGCGGAGGAGACCCTGTCCTGCTGCACCAGAAGCACTGCTTGGAGGGAGGAAAAGGGAATTTGGAAACCTGAGCCGCTCCGGTGAGGTCAGGGGTTCAAACCCAAGGCTGTTGGAGGGCCCGGAGCCCTGTCTGGCTGACATGAATGTGGTCTGTCCGGTTCCCGCAGCCAGCACCTCCTGGGCCATCCGGAGGATTCCTTTCCTCTGCCTCCCTGGGGTAAGAAAAAAATGAGCATTTCTCCAACATTTCAACTAAGTCTTTGCTCATAAGGGCAGGGACGTGTCCTGGTTACCCCCAGGAGAAGGGAGCAGCTCCTTATCCTCACGCAGAGCTGGCCCCTGCTGCCGAAGGCCAGTGGTCACTGCGTGACAGCTCGTAGCCCCTGCTGAGACTCCCCGATCTGGTCTCCTGCTGCATTTCACCACCAGCCTGGGGGATTAGGGGACACCTGTAGTGACACAGTGGTGGAGTTGTCCCTGATGGTTTTATATGTAGGTGCTGCAGTATTTTCTCCCCTTTGTGCTGTTCTGCTGGCTGCCAGCACTAAGGCAAGGTGCAAACACCTGAGTAGCGTAAACCCTGCCGTGGTCAAACACCGACCACTGCACGGAGTGTGGATGTCATGGTTTGAGATTGTCATCCTGAAATGTCCTATTTTCTGGGTGTGTGCTCTGCTGCTTGGCCTTTTATTCCACTTTCATGCTAGCGGTGTCAGAGGGTTCCCCACTTCTCCCTGAGCAGATACCTCCTGGGGACAGGAGACTTGCACGGCTCTGTCACCAGCGCTGGGCCAGGGCCTGCAGCACTGCACTCAGAGGGTGGCTGCTGGAGCGGGGAGAGCGGCCCCCGTGCTCTGCGGGCAACACGCAAGACAGTTCTGGAGACAACGGGTTGAACGGTCTGGTGTGAAAGAAGCAGGAGAGATACAGTTGAGGGGAAGAAGCGTCTTTCTTGGGGTCTTAACATTATCAGTAAATCACAGTTGGCGCTCTTGGTTCAGCGTAATGGATGTGTTCTCATTTCCCACAGCTGATGAGGATTATATCAGCTTGGTTTAACAGTCTCATTTTCTGCTCCCAATGCACACTTGTTTTAATGCGTTTCAGTTAATGAGGTAGAAGAGAGAATGAGGTGTTACTGTTTATGTACAGACAGCAAGTCTGTGCAGAGGACTCTGGAGTCCACGCGGTCCCTTCCCATTGCTCTCAAAGGGACAGCATTAGCTGGCATTTATAGAAAATTTATTGGCTGTGGTTTATCCAGGTAGAATTTTTCCCAGTGGTGCACGGTTCTCTCTCATGCCTTCCTTCTGCGTTATTAGAGGCTACAAGACGTGTTGCCAGCAGCCCGTCTGTGGGCAGGGGATGTCCGCGAGCTGCGGTGGCCCCGTGTCATGTCTCACCAAACACCGCCATGTATTTGATACGGGCGAAGCCGCTGCTTTGCTGCATTCTACCTGGGGTAAAAAGTTCACGTG
>JANHFX010028214.1:0-24478 GCA_027560015.1 Chloroceryle amazona
CCCCTTTTAATTTTTTTCTTTTATTTTTGCCCTTTTTATTTTTATTTTTATTTTTTTCTATGCAAACGCCGGGCGAGGATTGTTGCACATGTAAGGAGATTTTTTTTTTTTTTCCTCCTCTCCCTTCCCCCCCCCTTCCCTCCTCTCTCCTTCCTCCTCCTCCTCCCCCCCTTTTTTTTTTTTTTTTTTTTTTTCCTCTTCTCTCCTCTCCTTTCTCGCCACAGTGTTGCAAAAGCAAAGAGCAATAAAAAACACGGCGGGAGCGGCGGGGGAAGCGGCGGGGCGGCCGGAGGTGCCGCTCGGGGAGCGGCGGAGGCCGGCGGCCGGACCCCGGCGCTCAGAGCCCGGCTGATTGGAAGGAGCAAAACGCAGCGCCATGGAGGCGGGGGAAAGCGCGATCGTCTCTGCGGGGACTGGAGCGCGTCCACGCCCGGGGCCAGCGCTGCAGAGCTGGCCGCCGTTCAACCGCCGCTCGCTTCCCCGCCCCGGCCCCGCCCCCCCGCGCTGTTTTGGCGCGCGCTGGGCGGGGGTCCCGGCGCTTCGCAGTTAACGGTGAATTTCAGGAGGCGACGCGGTGCGAGGTCAGCGATGAGTTGGTGCCGCATCTCCCGCAGTTCTCCGGCGGCGCGGAGCCAGAGGTGAGCGATGCTGGCACTGCCGGCGGGACAGGCCCGCGGGCGCCGGTGGGGCAGCCGGGTCTGAGCCGCTCCGCTGTGTTCCAGGGCCCTTGGGAGGTGCTGTACCAGCCTGTGCTCTGCTCCATCCCGACCGACGGAGACGACGTCACCGTGACGGCAGAACTGGCTTTACCCGACCCCCACCAGGTGTTGCTCGCTAACGACCCGGGGCCTGCCGGAGCTGCAGGGCCGGGGTCTCCACGGCGCTGTTCGCTGCCCCTGCGGAGCGAGAGGGACGTTTTCCTCTCGGCAGCGTCTCCCAGGAGGCATTCGGTGCTCAGACGGGTTGCTGTGGGTCTTCTGCCTTCCACCAGGAGCTGCCCCTTGTGTAAATGACCTTAGAGCATCTCGAGCTTCCACTGCTCCCCAGTTTCTCCCCGAGCTTTCATAGCTCCAGTTTCTCCTCAGTGGGACACGTCAAGTTCTATTCACCAGACACAGCTTGGTGGCAGCACTGTGCGGGATGGTTCTTACCGTCTGAATAAGGGCTTGTTGTTACAACTTTTTTTTTTTCTTCTGAAAAGTAATTGATTTGTTTTGTTTTGTTTTTCCTCCATAGTTCTTAACAAGCACAACTGTTGTGCTGGTTCTGGGAAAAATCATCTTCAACAAAGACCTTTATGTGGGCCTGAGAGAGGAGAATCATAATACTGAGGTACGAGAGCAACACGTTGGCAGCTTGGCCCTTCTCTCGGGGCAGGAACAAGTGAGAATTCCAGGTGGTTTTGGTGAATCTAGAGAAACAATCAAGGCCACAGTTAAATTCTGGACCTTTTGAAACAAACATCTGTTCTGTCACTGAATTTAGTGAGGTCAGGTTTTGTCTGTGGGATGAAAGCAATATCCCTTGGATATTTAATAGTTCAGGAAAGTTTTTAGTGTTCAGTACTGAAGTCCCTGAGAGGTGTCGCTAACACAGAGGCCTCCTGTCCTCCCAGAGATTTCAACGTGAGCATTCCTTCTCTTTCCCCAGTGAAGACGTGCTCTTTCATCTGAAGCATTGTCACTGCTGACTATAATCACTGTGCACGTGTAAAGAAGACTCGGTAAATTGAAATCGCTTCTTTGGCTTGCAATGAAAAAAAAAAAATGTATCTAGTGTTGCCCAGCAGGCACCGTGTGTAGATGGGTTGGTGTGTCCAGCAGAGGTGAAAGGTGGAACTCCAGCTCAGGCTGTGGGGCTTTCTCGGTTAAAAACAAACCAAGAAAAAATAGCTGGTCTCCAGTATGTGCTGAGTTGACTTTGATTCTCTTCCAGATCACTCTGGTCTTCCTGAAAAATGAAGTGATTGATCCCTTGCCCATTATCATAGGAAGCAGTCTCGGTGGACTTCTCTTGCTGGTGTTCATTGCTCTGCTCCTCCGGAAAGTGGGTGTCCTTCATGCAAGCACAACAAACCAGAAATGGTTTTTTAGATGTTTTAATCTTATTTTTAAGGATTTCTCTAAGCATGAAAGTGATATTTTCAAATGCACACTGAGGGACATCTGCCACTTACTGCTGCAAAGCCTCAGTCTCACGTTTTGAGCTACTCTGAGCCTTGCAATATAACCTCTTGAGTCCTGTTTTAAAGTGTTTTGTGGAACGTTTCAACATTACAAAGTGTTTCTAGGTGTTCTGAAGGGTTTTGAACAATGTAGGCCTTCAGGCTTACAGCCCTGCCAGAAGCTATCTGCATTGCCTAGTCACTGCAACACTGAGGAGGAAAGACTTGAAGTTTTAATAAAAAAGAAAAAAAAAAAAAAGGGAAAAAAATATGCAAAGACTTAATAACTTCTTTTGTTTTTCTCCCCAGTGTGGATTTTTCAAAAGAAAGTACAGAATTATGATGGAGCGAGAAGGTGCCTCTTGAAGACTGAGCTGCTCAAAGCAGAAAACTCTGTATTCCTTCACTGGCTTTTTGGAAAAAAGAGGGAGTTTGTCTCTGGCAAAGTCTAAGTCTGGCTAAGATACAAAGCAGTTCATATTCCCCGGTAGAGCTGTGGCACTCTGGGTCTTGGGACTCTCCCAGATTGCTGTTTTGACCTTAGGGAGCCAGCTCTTTTGGACAGTCCAGTTGCCTACTTGGATTAATTGTCATGGAGGGGACTGCCTGGTATTGATGAACTAGACTCCCCAGGAGAAATTTTGCCTTAATGTAGATGTGCTAGGAAAAATTAATCTTGGAGCCTGTTAGTTTTATGTATTGGATTGCAGTCTTGGTTGACGTGATGCTGAGTGGTTCTCAAATTGTTATTTCATACCAAGTAGCTTCAGAATAGATTGAAATAGAAATGGATTAGGGAAATCCCATCTTGCTATCGCTAGTGAAAATGGAGAAACAAGCATTTTGCATATGCACACATATCTCTATACATATAGACAAAATTGTACATTTTAATGCAGTAAAGTATGTCCCTTGATGTCTCTGGTTCTTGGAATCAGCAACGTGTCTATGTGGCAATTAGTTTTTCATACCTCACAGCCTTATTTCTGAATTTCCATTTTCAGTTGCTGTCAAATCCTGGTTTGGTCACAAATAAAAACTTGTACCATGAATCTCCTTGCTGTTGTGGCAGATGACCCCTGTATCGGGAGATAGTGCCCCAAGCTAGCGTGGTTCACTGCACCTCAGTCAAGGGCAGAGCCAAGCACTGAGCTTCAGCAAGCAATTAGATTGTCAGTAATTACCAGTGATTGTGATTTACTGGCTCTGGGGGGTGGGTAGCAGAAGCCTGTCCCTGGCTTTAGCCAGTACCTGGTGTTTTCTTTGCTGAGCAATGAAATGATCTCAGCCACTCACCGGTGTTCGCTGTTTCCAAAGATGGACAATTGCAGACACTTGGTGTTGTTGCTCTTTGGCTTTTTTTTGCCCCTAGCTGGGTAGCTGGTTTATTTCTGTTGTGTTTGGCTAACCATAAACCCCACAGATCTAACGTGTGTTTACGCACAGCAGTGGATTAAACAAAGTGTTTTTTCATTCAGAAAGCAAAACAGTTCTGTGTCCTTTGGCTTAACCAGTATTGCCTCATGGAAACTTAACAACCAAACTCTGGCTTTCATTGGAATTTCCTTGTAAAATTCCTGTCTGGAACCTGGGTACTGCTATTAATACATCTCTTCAAGGCTCTTACAGAATCACCCTGATGGGATAGGCATTCCGGGTGTGTCCTACACCTAAACCTGGCTGCTAAACAGGCAAAGTTAAAGGTGCTAAGTACACTCACCTGCCTGCTTAGGAGAGAAGGAAGAGGTACCATGGCAAATGGTGTTTGAGGAACATGGGGCCCTTGTGTGACTTTTAACAGTGCAAGAGAGGCAGGGATCTCGCCCTGTCATCCAGCTCCATCAGCAGCTGCAGCCATTCTTCTGGCTTGAATGGGCCTCTTCCCTGGCTGGTTGTAGAGTTCCTTGGAGCTGCACACAGAGTGGGTCACTGCAAATCTGCTGGTGGGTGCCAGGGACTGAGGAAATGAGACTTCCAAGGTGAGAGCTTGGGAAGGAAATGTGTCTGAACCAAAGAGCCACCCATGTCAGCTTTTTTGTCAAAACAGCTCTGTACTGTCTGGAAGTTGATGAGCTTTGCCTGGTCTGAGTGGCTTTATTGTCACCCTCGGTGTAAATCCCTTTTTTGGAGTGGTTTTAGGGGCATGTTCTTTGAAAGTACATTTTTGCAAGAGAAGCCTGACTGCGTGTTGCACTTGCTGGCTGAAGGTGGGTTGAGCGTGTGTCCTCTCCCAGGTAGCACAGCGCGTCTCCGGGGCTGTTCTTGGTCACTCAGTCCAGATTTTGGCAGAGCCATTACGAAATTGTTCTTTGCACGTCCTTGTGTGGAAAGACCTTTATGAGGCATTAAGTACCTGGAGAACAGAAGATGCTGTGGTGGGAGAGAGAATCCTCCTGAAGAGCTTCAGGAAGGAGAGTGGCTCCAGAGGACACAGCAGTGACTGAGGTGGTGGCTTTATAAGGAAGACACTTTTTCAAAGGTTCTTTTTTTTATTCATATACTCATTTATCAAGTTTCAGGGCATCTTGGCTTCTCTTAGGGGAGGGAAATGTGTGGTCTGCTTTTTCCACTGCTCTAGACAGGTCTTGCACTGAGTGCCCCATGACAGCTGTCAGTGAAAGGACTGCACTATACCAGTGGTTGTGGTCTTGCTGTCCATCCTCCCTCCCAGACCATCTCCATTTCACACCAAAGTCCTACCTGTTCTGAAGCACCTGGAGGCCCCTGCAGTCAGATGGTACTTGGTAAGTCGGGGCACAGAAAAGCTGTCAGTAGTTTTTTTGATTATTTGCCAAAGAGGATGAGTGTTAATTGTAGAAGCTTTTGCTATGAATAAGGAGTTGCAAGGAGAGTTTTCTCAAGGCTTGAGAAGCTCATCTCCTTTGGCCAATCCTGTTCTCCCCCCTTTCCTCCTTTTTTTTTTCGTTCCTTCTCTGAATTCAGTATCCCTCATTGCCTGGAGCCCTTTTGTTGTCCCCTATGGCTCTCCATCAGGTCAGCTCTTGCAGCGGGTAATGCTATTTTCCATTTTAGATGGTTTTTTCTTAAATGCATTACAGGGTTCTTTGACTTGTAATTTCTGATGAGTGCCATCCGACCATTTAATTCTTTGCAATTGCTATAGTAGATGCCAAACACATTTGCAGTAATTGGATGGCACTTAAGGGATTAGTCAAAACTGCCAAGATTCAGAGTCATCCAAACCACAGCTGGGGCTTTGTGCTGTTTCCATGGAAGCCTTGCTGTGTCTGCTTCTAAATTTATTTGCTATCTGCATTTTTAATAAAATCCCCCATGCAAAAGCCTTGTCAACATTTGTAGCCTTGCTGCGTGGCCCTGGCTTCTGCGTGCTCTGGCACTGGCACAGTTATGCCATCTCCCTGAATGACAGGAGATCTGCAAATGACCCATCCAGAGTCATTAAACATCTGACCGCAGCCAAGCAAATGTGTTGGCAGGCTCTTGGGGGTCCAGATGTCATAGGCAGAGAAGCTGCTGCAGATATCCTAGAGGCCTCTGAGCTGCAAGGGTCTTTCATGATCTTTATATATTATACAGATATGGCTGAATGTCTGCAGAGCCACAGCTTCCTGGGGGAGGGTCTCTGCTCAAGTACAGACTGGTGTGGATCGTGTCCTGTTCTCCCAATGCTGCTGGTCAGGCTGGAGGGAACTTGTTACTCTACTTTGGTCGGACTGGGGAGAGATGACTCTCCATGCTGCTGGTAGCCCAGGAGAACAAGAACTGGTGTTTGTTCTTTGACTGGTGCAGATCATCTATCCCCATCAACAGTTTCAGCTCTTGAGTGCTGGCTTGGCTCCATCACTCCAGGGTTGGCTGGTAGATGAGCTTGGCCTGATAGATTTTTGGCTTTTTTTTTTTTAATGATCTGACCACGGAGTAGGAGGTGTGAAAGTGGGTAATGACTGACAAGAGCTGCTGTATCCGAGATAGCTTTCAAATTGTGTCTTTGAAGGGGAGGATGAGATGTGTTTTGTGATGCTATTTTAATCAGGGCTGATACCAGCTTATGTCTTCCTCATATGCCAGGAAGATTCACAAGCCGTGGGTTACAATTCCCTCAGCATGTTCGGAAGCTGACAGGTTCATGGGTTGAACTGTGGCAGTGTGCTGGCCTGGGGGTTTAATAGGAGGAAGTGAATTGGAAAGCCTGTTGCTCAGGAAAGCTAATCAGGAAAAGGACATAAGTAGTTCTTCATTATTAAGTGGAGGGTGCTGATGTAAGAGCATCAAATAGGAGCCATGAAGCGCTTCACTGGGCTTGAGAGCCTGTTGGGGCAGCTTTATTTGGAGGCTAATTGGATTGCAGCTCAAAAGAGAAATTTCCTGTCTCTTATTATAACAGGATGAATGAGCTGGAATGGAGCTGTGCTGCTGCAAGCAGGTTACTCTGTCTGCCAGCTGGGCTAAACCGGCTCCAGTAGGTCTGTGCATCGCAGCTGGGACACATCAGCCTCTCGCCAGTGGTGGCACGTAACTGGCTTGGAGCATCACCAGCCTGCAGAGCCAAGGCAAGGTCAGGTGCCACGCTGAGGGTGTTGCTGATGAGACCTTCTCCTCTGGGGGGTCAAGTCTGAGTAGAATGTGTGTCTTCCTGTGGCTGGAAAGAGTTGCCAGTTGGTAATTCCAGAGAGGAAGGTGTGGAGGCCTCAGTCAAGAGTTTCTAGCCCTTTGTGTGAGGAAGGTGAAGGAAGGGGATGAAGGTCAGCTCTGATGGAGCTATCACACCAGGATCAGTTTTGTGTCTTTCCAGATGAGGAATGGTACATGTTGGCTAAGAAGTAAAAAAACCTGATCTGTCAGGTATATTCAAGAGCAGGGTTTCACTTCAAGTCAGTGTTTAATGTAAATACACCTTTTATTAAAACCATTCAGCTTTCAGGCTTTGATTTAACATTCTCCTCTCCATCCTCAATGATGCTTTTCCCGGCTGCCTTTAGAAGGTGAAAACATCGCCGTCCAGCCCTGTGGAACGCCGCTGTTGCAGCCATCGCAGCGCTCAGTCTCTTAGCAATGGTTTATGTGCATTTTTATTTAATTTCTGTTATTCAATTCAGAGCCAGCTCGCTCACAGAGCAGGGCATGATGGATTAGTTTCATTACATGTGCAGTATTTTTCTTTTCTCTCTGGTCCTCTTCCTCAAGCATTTTCACTTGTTGGGTTGGGGAGAGGAGTGGATAAACCTTCCAGCTAATGGTAATAAGACCTTCGGCACACTGTGTGGGAGATTTAAGACTTGGGGGAGCAACCTGGAACTCATTCAAAGACTGAAAATGGCTTTCCTGGAAACGATGAGCTGAATCAGAAAGAGAATATATTGTGCAAATTCAGCACTCTTCTGTTGGCACTGCTACAGGCAGGTTTGGATGCTCCTGTGGAATGACAGAAAGACTCTGCACAGATTCCCTTTCTAGATTAAACAAAACCAACCAAAAAAAATCTAAATGTTTCTCTTGAAAGAGAGATTTCCTTTGCTGTCATGGCTGGGTGTGCAGTGGTGCTGGTTAGGAGGACAAATAAGCTGATTTTTGTCAATTTTTCATTGGCAAGTGGAAACCTACTTCTTATTTACACTGCAAAGGCACAGCGAGGATTAAAGGAGAAGCTGAAGGGAGTGTTTTCCACTGCAGGCTGTACGCAGGTTTCCTCCTTCTTGCATCCAAACTCACCATCTTCAGAGAGCAGCTTTTGCTGGATGTTATTGATTTCCAAGTGTTCCCATGTGCACAACTGTGGTTTAAAAGCACCCTCCTCTCTCAACCTGTTCAACTCTTCCCTTTTGTTTCCAGATGTTGACCTCTAAGAATGATTCTTTGAGAAGCCACTAATGGAGAGACCTGACCTCTGCCACTGTTTATTTTCCTTGCCAAAATAGTTTATCTCCTACTTATATCCTCTGCCTCTTGTCTGCTTTCTATTTTGGTAGCTGATCTGGCACTTAAAAGATGATGCATCTGCATCACTCGGGCATTTGCTGCAGGAGTATTTCCAGTGCCTTAGAAATGGCTCAGCATCTCCTGAGTCAGCCATCATGCATTTGGGAGCTGATGGTTTCTGTTGCACTTGATAACTCAGTAAAGGATGGGGTGTGGATCACCGGGAGGATTAATGCCTGGGGGTGATTGTTGGGATCTGGAAGTGAAAAAGACAAGTGCCTAAAACGGGCACCTCCAGCAGCCACTCGTGAGTCATGACTGCTGGCCAGGGCTGTCTGCTGCTGCCTGGAAAACGTGGTCTCTTTTGGGTGCAATTGAAAGATATAATTGGGCTGATCTTGAACTGTTTCCATGCTGCAATATCAGAGAGAGACAGATGTGACCTTGATGCATTTCAAATGCCACAGTGTCAGGTCTAGAGCTTAATTTCCACAGTCCCTTTAAGTGGCATTTGTGGGCTCGTGACTGGGCTGAGTTCAGCTCTGGGCAGCTTAACACCAGAGAGCTGCAGACAGGTGGAGGGAAATGTAGATGAGGAGCAGTCTGGGCAGCCAGGGCCGTGCATCCTCCGGCTGCCTGTGAGTAATGAGAAGGCAATTGCAGTGGACAGGATGAGGAATTAAGTCCAGGTGTAGCATGTCAGGAATAAAAAAGGAGAGAGAGGAAGGGAGAGTTTCAGAGTGGAGGAGAAATCCTCCCTGTGAGAATTCTCAGGCTGAGCAAATAGCCCTCATGGGAAAGGACCAGAACTGTTTTTTTCCATGGGAAATTCAAAATGTTGGACCCCAGAGGGGAGAGATCTTGCAGAAGAACTCCAGCCTCAGTCCCTTGAGAAAGGACTAAGAGAAACTACTATTTTTTTGTTTTTAACAGGTAGTGATTAGATTTTGTTAGGTTCTTTACTCTCCCCCGGGAATTAAACTGCTTCTGTTTGAAGAGCCCACAGATACTCTGAGAAATGCACCAGTAATCTCGATTTCTAGGTAAGAAAAAAAGTAAGGTTGTGAAAACCTGGAAGGTGATAAGAACAGTGTCTGTGAAAACATGCCAACAGCACTGCTGGCAGCGCAGATCCAGCCTGTGCTGAGCAGTATTCCGAACGTTCTGATACAGCATTTGATACAAATGGAACCTTTTTATTCTAAACAACTATTACAACTCTGCTTCTACTTGATGGCTATAAAAAAAATAAAACCAACCCCAGAAAGGTACCAGTACACAGCCTGATAATTTTTTTTTTTTTTAGTGATCAAACCTGGTTGACATCTCAGGTCATGCGTATAAGATGAACACTTCCCACTCTGAGGAACACTTTATTCTAACCTGTGTAAATCCTTTCTTTTGTCAGTTGACCTGGAAAATAATTACAGAAACTCAGAGCAGACCAGTGTCTGTGCTGCAAAGTAAAACCAGGTCAGGAGGCAACATACTATTAACTGTTAGCAAGTTTCCTGGTCCAGTTTTAGCCTATTCAGCCACCCAGACAGAGGAGGAAGATGGGGATGGAAAGAGGGGGGGGTCTCTAGACACCAAGGGCTGAGTTGGTTCCACTGATACTTCATTTGTCTATGAACATGGAGGTTCTTAGTGCAGCAGGAGCAGTGATGGAGGTGGTCCTGAGATGTGGGATGTACTCACTCTTTAGTCCTGTCCCTGGACCAGTTCCAGCAGGGCCAGGGCAAGCAGATGGTGTCCTTGTGGGACCAGACTCATGATCAGAAATGATGCTCAGCTGTCACCTAGCACCTTGTACTTGCAAAGTGTCTCATTTAGGAGAAGACTGGGCAGAAGATCAGGTGGTAGCTCCTTTAGGATGCTTCCATCGCCATACAGCTCTGGTTTCTGGCCCTGGGTAAGTATCCCTGTACCCAGCTCCAGCTTGGCTCTGGGGTCCAGGCAGTGATGAAGGAAGACAGGCTGAGCTTGCCTTCCTTACTCCTTTCTGGCCTCATGGCCCACTACGCTCTCCTTCCTCCCTGTCAGGGGTCTGTTTTCTTGGAGGGTTTTGTCTCCTTCGGTTATTAAATTTCTTAAGAGGTTTTATTTGTGTTTCAGGCTTTCACACAGAGGATCTTAAAGGCTGGAACTAGTGACAGTCTGGTCTGTAGGCACCTGGTAAGGAGGGCTGGCCAAGTAAACTTTGAGGAAGGGGGAAACCGTAAGTAGCAGCTGCTTCAGTTAGAAAGAGAGCTCCAGGAGGGGCTTGGGGAGCAGACAACACGGTTTGTGAGATAAAGGGGGACTGCCCATGTGGGGTGTGCAGAGAGGGAAAGGAGGGGACTTGGGCAGTGAGAGAGGGGAGCAAGACCAGTCCCTTGTGCTGAGGCTGAAGGGTGGCTGCAAAGTTTGGGAGCAGGATTGGGGCTCCAGAGTGGCCTCTCCCACATCTTGGGCCGAGGTGGTAGAAGGCATGGGGGGTGCACAGAGGTGGGGGGCTCACTCCCTCAGCAGCCTGCTCATCACCCCAGGAGCCCCTTGTGAAAGAGCCACAAGCAGAAGCAGCTGCCCACTTTAGGGCTGGAGCTGGGGAGCACAGAAGCTGCTGGGTTAAAAGGATCTGCCACAGGCTGATTTCTGTTCTAGTTTTGTGGTTGCTGGAGGAAGGTTTCTTCCTCTTTGCAGAAGAAAACTCTAGAGATGGCTGCGGGATGAGAGGCAGTATGAGGTATTTTGAGGATAGTGTTTTGTTTATTACACAATCTGTGATTCTTTTGTGGTTTGGAGCAAGCTTGTCATGTATTCATTAGAAATCTGATCCTTCTGTTTACATTTGATAAGGAATTTAAGGACGATGAAGGATTAAATTTTCATAACACCCAAGCTCTTGGGAACAAGAGTTGCATGTGGCAGAGGTGTGTGTGCTGGAGCAGATCACCTCCCCTCGCTGTGCTGCCTGTGGCCTCGAGTGACCCACTTTCCTGACCTGTGCTCGAGCGTGTATCACAGTTGCATGCTGTGAACTCTCAAGAGCCTTCCTGGGCCTGACAAAACCCCCTGAGCTAATGGGGTGCTGAGGTGTGAGCTCACTGGGTGCTCATGCGTGAGCCAGCAGAAGCTGTGCTTTGTCCTGGTACACCTCCTCCTGTCTCTGCTGGATGCTCCATTTGGCTGATGGAGAGTCCCCATCTCCAGTCAGAGCACAGGTATGGGATCCCCCTGGGAAGGGCACACTCCAGTGGGGATCACGGCTTTCTGCTGGATCTCCTCCATGTGAGGAACATTAGCTCTTAGCCAGGATGCTGGAAGGTCCTGGCTTACTTTGTTTTCCACCCTAGAGCTCATTCTGTTCCCTCCTTAGCCAGGAAACAGTGTCCACCCTTCTTGGTTTAAGCAGTGGTTGTTTTGTGTCCTCACACACGCAAATGCCTGTTATAGTGGGAGTCTTCTCTTGCAGCACTGGCTAATAAACTACTCTTAACTCAGTGGGGGTTAAACTGTTCCTCTCCCTTTGGTCTTTCATCAGATACCGTGTCTGTATCTGTCTGTGCCTAGCTCAGCACTCACTGTGTGTTTTAGAGAGATGTGGTGGTGATCGATACCTTAACCACATGCACAATATTGATTTGTTTCTTAAGGGTTTGGCTGGGTTTTTTTGGTGGGAGGATGTCGTAGCCAGGCAGGTATTTTGGGTGAGTGGCAAGGAGCCAAGTTCTCACTGCTCATGCAAATGCTGAGAAATTAAAAATGTAACCAGGTGCTTTGCTGTCCTGTAAAGGGTGAAGAAAGGCTTTAATACTTAACAGCGAGAGATTACAGCTCTGTCAGCCCCGGTGCTGTAGCAGGGCTTCACGCTAGAACGCCGTTCATTATACACATTTTGTGACTGGGGGGAGAGAATGAAACTTGGAGGCAAAACTGAGGCAGGGGCTTCTGCAGAAGATGAATTGGCTGGAAAGCGGCTGAGGAAGCATCTGGTGTTAGTGCAGCTGCTGGTTTCCAAGCCGAGAGCTGCTGCCGGGGAGCAGCTGACGGGAGGGAGGAGATCAGCCTCTCGCTCTGAAGGGGTTGGTGTGTCAGGTTTCCATGCAGAGCACGTGTGGATAATGCGAGCTGCAAACGCCACTGCCTGCTCCAGTCACCGGTACAGAGCGAGCCGGGAGCATGGGGCAGGTGGCTTGGAAGGGTTTATTTCTATCGCTTTTTGATTATAAAACGGAGAAATACGTCATTGCGAAGAACAAGAAGGTGGGGGTTCTCTACCGAGTGGTGCAGCTCTCCATCCTGGCTTACCTGGTGGGGTAAGGATCACCCTGCGTTTCACATACTGCTGCGGTTGCGTTTGCTTGCTGTGCTGTGCTGAAGATCAACGTAGGATACTCTGCATACAGTGACAGCTTGCCGTGCCTTCTGATTGTAATGCAGATAGTTATGCTTGTTTATACAGTTGGATTTTGCAATGTCTAACATTATATCTGGTTTTCCACCTGCTAGGGATCACTGGATTCAGCTCTACCTTCCAGCTTAGCGTCAGGTTAAAGCCAGATGAGATGGCTCTATGGCTTTGTACTGCATTATTTACGCCTTTATTTCTGTATTTGGTGGGAATGGAGCCAAACCTTAACACCTGACCCATTAGAAACAGCAGAGTTTATGGGCAGGGTGCTGAGCCTCGGGACAAACCTGGGTTGTCCGTGCGACACGCTCGACTCTGAATAGGAGGGAACTGAGCACAAAGTAGCAGATTTCTTTGCCGAGTGGGCTGCAGCAGCCGCCGGGGTTGCGGAGGCTGAGGCAGCGCGAAAGTCGGCCGCCTGGCATTTATCTTTGAGCAGGGCGAGTTGGCATGGAGACAGGCAGAGCACCTCGCAGGAAAGGCCCAGTTCTGTGAGAGGCTGGTCACACAGAGGTGGAATGAGCACAGCCATACTCCTTGCGGCTTGCAGGCTCAGATCTGGAATGATCCAGACTTTGTGATGCCTGTGTCATTGCTTCCTGAGTTTCTGAGGCTTTGCAGAATACAATTCAGGAGTCTCTCCCCTCGCTGTGCTTCTGAGTCCCTTCAACTTTCTCGCACCTCATGTTTTCACCGATTAAATATAGCAGAGTAATTTTTGCATGCTGGTTTATTTATAGAGAGGTGTACAGTTCCAGAGCCTGCTTTAGTTAGCAGGGCAGGGATCTCAGAAGTCTCAGCAGTCTGGCATGTTTGAGCTGCTAAAGGAGGAATCCTGTAGATAAGGTAGCTGAAGACACATCCTCCATCCGAGAGGGATACGGCGTGACCAGTGACTGGGGGCGTTCAGAAACTATCTGGGCCACTCTGGCTATTTTCTTCCCTGGGCAGCTCTTGCTTTCTGCAGACCTTTGGCACTGTCACCGTTGGTGCCTGCGGTAACCCCTTCACGGCTGAGGGCTTGCAGCGCGTGGCAGTGGTGGGTACCGTTACTCTGATCTCCGACTGCTCGGTTCTGTGGCTGTTCAGAGGCTGGCTCAGGGACCGTGATCAGCAAACCCCACTGGATTGTTTCTTGTGTGTAGCTGTCATTTCTTCCCCAATTCGCTGTGGAAAATGTAAGGATTTGCTTCTGAGCCCTCCTGGGAGAGAAAAGCAATGTTCTCAAAAAGACAGGAAAGTAGGAAACTGCACAGGGGTGGGGAATGTTATTATTCAGGTTTGTCACGAGTAGCAGGTGAGGGGCAGCGTGTGTCAGTGCTGCTCAGCCCCGGGGCTGGCTGCCCTCACTTCCCACGTGCATCGCGCGCTCCAGATCTGCGCGCTGCAAAGGGGAGCTGTGCCACCGCACCCAGCCTGCCTCCCTGCCCCGCACCCTGAGCTTCTGCAGTATTGTGAAGAAGCTGGAGGCATTTCATTTAACCCAGAGAGGTTTTCACCCAGTGATACAGCGCTCATGCTGCTCCAGTCCATGGAGTGCCCAGTCAGGAAGCAGCTCTTCCAGGTGTGCTAGCAAGAAGCCTGAAGGCCAGCACAGAAGCCAACGTGCAGTCAGGTTGTATCCAGCTGAGAATATGCCCTACAGATTTCTAATAGTGATAAGCAGTTCACCTCCTGGAACTGCCTCTCCCCAGCCATGCTCTGGTGCTGGACTGGTAGCCTACTGACAAGCTGCTTAAAACGGTGGTGAGTCATGGATTTGTGAAACCACCCACACTCTTCACTGCAACTTGCAAAACCTTAAGCTTATATTATTTTACATGTTGAGGAACACAGAGCTCTGCCCTCCCCTCTTTCCCTCAAGGTTCCTGAGCATAGCACAAGACAGGAGGAGAGAGGCTTTTGGTTTATATCCCGTGACCAGTTCTTACACCTTTCCCTGGATGTGATGTCTTGGTCCTGACTTTTCTTCCAGTGCTGTGGATACTCACAGCTTTTGTCAAAGTTTATTCTAAATGTGTAGTATCAGCAGAGGGCTTGGTGTTATTGGCATGTTTTGATTTGCCCTTGAACAGTGTAAATCTTCTCTGGCTAATTCATTCCCTGACCTTGCTGCTGCTGCCTGCTGTGCTCACAGGTGGGTGTTTGTTGTGAAGAAAGGCTACCAGGACACGGACACGTCCCTCCAGAGCTCTGTCATCACCAAGCTGAAAGGGGTGGCCTTCACCAACACCTCGGAGCTGGGGGAGAGGCTGTGGGATGTTGCAGACTACGTCATCCCTCCGCAGGTGGGCATCACCCTCCTGCTGTTTTCTCTGCTGTTCACCCAAAGACTTCTTCCAGCAAAGCGTCTGCTTGCTGCCGCTCCCGGGCTGGAGCAGCACAGGGCAGCCCTGAGCGGGTGGGAGAGGGAAAGAAAATGTACAAGTTGAGTGATCAGTTGCTTGAAATGTGTCTGGCTAAACCTGCCTTGCTGCTGTCTTGACTTGGACGAAGTGAGAAGCATAGCTGGAGCTTGAGGGGAGAAAGTGGCAGCAGATGTGGCCCAGCCCCAAGCTGGAAATTGCTGTGGGCTTTTTGTGCTTTTCCTGCTAGTGTCCACCATGTGCTTCCATCTGCAGTGCCATCATAAGCTGCGTTCCCTTCCCTCTTGCTCACTGCACAACTGTTTTTCCTGTGGTTTCCTTTGCTGGTTGGTTATTAAGGGGAAAAAGTAACTCTTTTAACTTTATATGGAATGTGGGGAAAGGACCAAACAAAAGCTGTAGATGCACAAAGAAGGGAAAGCTCTTGCTGGTCAGCCACACGTGTTGTGGCTTTGCCTACATGCAGAGGAAACACTGAACTGCCAGAAGTGAGGATGTTGGGGATGAACGGTGTTGTGCTAAATCTGCTCTGCAAGCTGTGCTGAGCTCCGTTAGTGCTGCCCTGCTATGTGATCTGTGCCCTTCTCCATGCCCTGTGCCATGAGCTCAGACTTGTAACAGTGCAGCTGGGGTGACCAGCCTGACCCTGGCAGAGATCTAAGGCCCAGGGCCCTGCGCAGGGGTGGGGCCTTTGATCCCTGAGTGGGTGTTGTGTCCTTATGGACAAGGAGCCAGCCAGCCAAGGCTCAGCAGTCCTGTTTACCAAACTGGTGCAGAACCAAAGCAGAAATCCCTTAAGTTACAGAGAGCCACCGACCATATCCAAATAGCCAGACAAAAGGTGCTGTTGTATCATAGCCTGAAAAGCATCAGAGGGAGGTGTTGGCTGTTCTGCAGAGATCTGCATCCTCCTTGTAACTGGTACCCTAAGAATAAAACAAGTTTTCTAACTCTTCTTGCCTTACTTTCTTTGTTCTAGGGTGAAAACGTCTTCTTTGTCATGACGAATCTGATTGTGACCCCAAACCAGAGGCAAGCAACGTGTCCTGAGGTAGGAAGAACTGAGCCCCTTGGCCCCCCGACCCCTACAAAACTGGGGGTAAGAACTGACAGAGGACACCTGGGGAGCTACCAACACAGGAAGGATGGAAGGCGAACGGTTTTTCTTTGTAGTGTAATATCTCAGCTGGGAAAATCGGACTGGTTATCGCAAACCTGGGAGGTTCAGCTGTCTTGATGTCAGGAGGCATCGATCATAGAGAGTCTGGCTGACTTTAGCTGAAGGTCTTGGAGATGAGACCAGAGCAATGTGCTCAGGGTCAGAAAAGGAAAACAACTGTGAGGTGATTCAGTCTAGTTACGGTTAGAGGAGACTTTCCAAGAGCCCCATCCTGGGAGACACAGAACATTCAGGTTACCATGAGGACATAAGAAGGTGCTTAGCACCTTCCAGAATGTGTCTTACAGGCCAGAGGCGTGAGGTCTTCCCATGTCACTTGAAATGTCCTCTGTGGATGTGTGGTTCAGAATGGGCTGGAGCCTGGGGGAGGGTGACACTGGCCATCCAGGGAGTGTTCTCTCCGTGTAGCAGAGATGAATTTTCCGTGACAAGCTGAGGGGCAGCCCAGGGTGAGGGCACAGCTTGTTCGTTCAGGACACGGCTGTCCTCTAGTGGCTGCGTTAACCTGGCGTGCAGAGAGAGGAGACATTCTGAGCTCCGAGAGCTTGTAGTTTAAATCAGTGTGGATTGTCTCTTAAGGTGAAGTACTGCGGCCTCCTGCTTAGTTTTGGCGAATGGGAGGCGATATCTGGTTTTTCCACAGCGTGTCCCTCTCTGGATTGAGCAGAGCCCCAAAGCAGGATGTTGCAGCTGGCCCATTGGTGTTGCTGGTGGTGTGAAACTGTTGAGCTATTTGCACGTGACCTGCAGTTACCACTTCAGCTACACGTTTTCAGTCTTTGCCATCCTTTAGAGGATTGATCTGATATCAGCAGCGCTTTCTTACTCCTCTGAGCCTTGTGTCCTGTTGCAGGTCTCACTCCTGTCCTCTTCCACTTCACAGAGTGCCAGCATTCCCGACGCCCTGTGTTACAATGACGAGGACTGTCCGAATGGGGAAGCGGTGGTGGCTGGCAATGGTAAGGGAAGGGTCCCTTTTCCTGCACCATTTCTGGTAGAGACGAGTTCCTTCAGAGGCATCAGCTTGGTTACAACCCCAGAGATCTCTATCCCAGGGAAGGACAAGGACTTCCTTTTCTTTACCATCTTTTATTGAAATTGCTGCCTCGCCTACAGCTCTGTGGTGGCTGGGCCAGAGCACCCTGGGGCTGCTCAGAGCAGCAACAAGAGAGTGGTTGTTCCAGCAGAGAGGCCCTTTCACAGCAGGGAGAGGGGCTTGGGGGGGCAGTGACAAAGCATCAGATTTTTGTGTGTCCTACAGGCAAAGAGAGGAGGTGACTGCTCTGTGTGACCTTCTCTGTGATGTCTGTGCTGCAGGGGTTAAGACTGGCCGTTGTTTGAAAGACAGGGACAGTATCAGAGGGACTTGTGAGATACTGGCCTGGTGCCCAGTGGAGAAAAGATCCAAGCCGAAGTACGTGTCCATCCTACACTGTTTCCAAGCTTGAGTTGTTTGGCTTGTGTGTCATCCAGGGCAATTTCTGGGTTCCCTCTGCTTGGATGCTTGCTTGAATGTTGGCCATTCCAGAGCAGGATGGAGCACTTTGTGGCCCCCTGGCATGACTGGCCCCCTGCTCCCCCCTGCTTGGCTCACTGGCTGTCCCAAGGCTGTTTCCAGCTCTCAGGGTTTTCCCTCAGCCTGCACGCTCCGCACCAACTCCCTGCTGGCAGTGTGGGGTAAGTGGCATGGCTGGCCGAGCGCCACAGGATGAAAGCTACACTGTTTCTGAAATGGCAGTTCAAGTTTTAGCATCTGGCAGGGTACAAATACAAACCAGAAAACAAACTCTGCTCTTCCAGGAAACCGCTTCTTGCCTGTGCAGAGAACTTCACTGTTTACATCAAGAACTCAATCCGCTTCCCCAAGTTTAAGTTCTCCAAGTAAGTGCAGGTGCTCAAAGATCCTTCTGTCCTCTCCATCACAGAAGCAATAACCTCTGCTTGCTCCACTGTCCTTCTGCCTGAGAGTTGGGGTGGGGAGGTGAATATTCCCTCTTCTAAGGCACGAGGGAGGCCTTTGGCTTCAGGCTGTGCAGGAATGAGGAGATAATGAGGGCTTGGAGCTTCTCAGAGAGCAACTGGGATAAGGCTGTCCTTCACCAGATGAGGTCTGTGATGGCCCCTGCAGCATGGGGTGCACTAGAACTCCTAAGGCAGGTAGACATCTCCACCAGACAGGTCATAGTCAGGTTCCTGAGCTACTTCTGATCCCAGAAATTCCTCCTCTTCCAAAAAAAAAAAAAATGCTGGGACAAGGCTGGGAAACTGCAAATTTAATTATTTTTTTTTTTTTTTGCATTTGTTGCTACAATATGAGCAAAATACAGAAGTGTAGAACAGAGTACGTTCTTGCTGTTCGCCCAGGCTTAGTGAGATGCTTTGAGAATATTTATTTTTTAACTTGAGAAAACCAGGTGACCCTGGAGCATCCTGGCAACCTGCTCCATGTGAGTCCTTCCCTGAGCCCAGACTCAGCTGGTCATCTGTGTGGGCAGACTGCTGTCCCTGGGCCAGCAGTGGAGAGGCTGGTGGGGTGGTGAGGCTGGTGGGAAGGTGCCATTTCTGTTGTGCACAAAGGGTGCTGGAGGAGTCTCTTTGTCTCTGCAGTCTGGGTGGTGTAGGCTGTGCAGAGGGGGAGACGAGGTGGATTTCCCTTTTCCCTACACACAGGGTGAACGTGCTGGCAACCAACAATGAGTCCTACCTGAAGAGGTGCCGCTACAGCACGGAGCATCCCTACTGCCCCATCTTCGTCCTGGGAAACATTGTTCAGTGGGCTGGGAGTGACTTCC
Source organism: Chloroceryle amazona (assembly GCA_027560015.1). NCBI lineage: Eukaryota > Metazoa > Chordata > Aves > Coraciiformes > Cerylidae > Chloroceryle > Chloroceryle amazona. The sequence goes on from JANHFX010028214.1 coordinate 18,794, forward strand.
AGGAAATGGCTTCAGAGGTAGGAGTGCACCTTGGGCTCTGGTACCTTCCCAGCTGGCTGGACTGCTCTCTGGGTGGCCATGAGGAGAGCCACTGGTGACTGCACAGGGTGCAGTGGAGAGATGATGCTGGTGCTTAAAATCCCGCTGGTCCCATTTATCCTGTCCCCAGGGAGTGGGAGGCAGGGTGATGTAGGTCCTTTGGAAGTTTTCCTGTGGAAAACTGGCCCAAAGAGCTGATAAGTTTGAAGACACTGTAATTGTACTGAGCTTAAAAAACTCTCACTGTCTCTCTCTTTCATTAAGGGTGGTGTGATAGGAATTCAGATTGAATGGAACTGTGATCTTGATAAAGCCCCTTCTGAATGTAATCCTCACTATTCCTTTAGCCGGCTGGATAACAAGTTTGCAGAAAAGTCCATCTCTTCTGGGTACAATTTCAGGTAAGTAAAGAGCAGAACATAATGCAGTAGCGTAGCTGGGCTGAGCTGGTTTGACTGGCGGGGGTGGGAGGTTGGCAGTGAAGCAGCACCAGGTGATGGAGTTACCATCTGCATTGTTGCATTCCAGGTTCGCCAAATATTACCGGGATGCTGAGGGGGTTGACTACCGGACACTCATTAAAGCGTACGGAATCCGCTTCGATGTGATGGTGAACGGCAAGGTGAGGTCCCGGGCCAGAATAGTACAGAGCCTGGCGAGAAAAGAGGTGGGGGGACATTTCTTGGTGGGAAGGCAGCTCTGGGATGAGACCAGCCTCTCTGACTTGTCGTAGGAAAGGGCTCTTGCCAATCATCCCTCTGGAGCTAACCCTGCATAAGAAAGGAGACGACCCAGAGCGTGGATGACTCTGCATCTCTTCTGCCTAAACCCAGGCTCATCTAGAGTCTGACAGCAGTAAACATGCCCCAGCGATTTGTTTTCCATGTGTATGTGCTGCAGAAAAAAAAGAAGCCTAATCCAGGAATGATGTGAGCTCAGAAATGCAGCTGTGGACAGTTGGATCAGATACACACAGACCTTTAGCCTCCAAGATTGTTCACTGCAAATCTGCTTGTTGCTAACAAACACAGCCACAGGCAGCGGGAGCTTCCCCTGTGCAATACCACACCCTGAAGTTTGTTTCTTGGGTTGTTCTTTCACTGAGTAATTCTGTTGGGGTTTTTTTGTTTGTTTGTTTTTCTTTTAGGCTGGGAAATTTAACATCATTCCCACCATAATCAATATCGGTTCGGGGCTTGCTCTCATGGGAGCGGTAAGTGGATGTACTTTCTTGAAGTAACATCCTGGGACACAGGTCCCTCATGTAGCTGTTATGAGGATAAAAAGGTGCAGTTGGTTTATATCTGCTCCAGTAGGGTTTTTGCTGCTCTGACTGCTCAGTGAGCTGTGTGTCCGTGTCCTGTTTTTGTTAATGTATCTTGTAGTCTAAATATCCCTAAGATTGCCTGGACTATGAAGGAAAGTACAGCTCCTGCAAGTTATTCTTCTTTAATTAATGCTCATTGCTAATCAGTTCAACACACTTCCACTCTAAAGATAAAACCCAAGTTCTTTCTCTCTGCAGGGAGCTTTCTTTTGTGACCTGGTGCTGCTGTATCTGATTAAAAAGAGTAACTTTTACCGAGGCAAAAAGTATGAGGAAGTAAAGTAAGTGGGCTTGGCTTCTGTGTTTAAATGTAATGGCTTTATGACTAATTGAAACAGGAGATACAGGAACACAGTAAACATTAATGGCAAACAAAGGCCAGTTCCAGGAAATCACATTCCTCCAAATGAGTTTAGCCAAGTTACTCCCTCCTTCCATAATTCCTTGCTGCAGTTTGCTGGGGAGCAAAGGAAGCTGCTGTGTCATGGTTGGACTATAAATGGTCTTGCACTGTCAGCCCTAATGATTGAGGGTGGAACTGGGGCGTCTCCAAGAGCACCAGAGCCTCATGAAACTGAGAACTGGGGCTTTAGCTGTACAGAGGGCGATGGCCTTTGCAGTAAGGGGTGCCAGGCCCAGCTGGGAAGCTCTTGCCCACGTCACCTCCTGAAATAGAAAGAGCCTGCTTGTCTTGTCTGTCACTGTGCTTGTTCCCTCAGGTCCAGTTCCAGGAAGTCATTATCTAGCCCCACGCTGAACGGGAATCAGAGTCCTGACCAGCTCGGTGGGCTCTAGGCACCGCAGTGGGTCTGCCAGCAGGAAAACCACACAGGTGTGAGACCACACCAGGACTGGGAGGTGGAGATACTCCAGATCAGATCTACTCTCTATTACTGGGATTTCCAGAGGGAAAAAAAGAAAAAGTCCTCTAAAGAGCACCCTTCTTTCCCCAAGACATTCTCTGGTTTCCTGAGCTTGCAAGTGTGTCGTCACTATGGATTTATAAAATGGTTTTATAAAAGGAAAAAGAAGGCACCATTGACTGGTTTTAGAGGTATCGATAGATGTCTGTACCTCCGTCAACAGCCAGCGTTACCTGTTACCTGTGCTCTGCTTCCGTGTGCGGAAGAGGCGTGATGTGAAACACGACCGGCACTCTGAGGCGGGGATTCAACCCATCTGCTCCGCTGGCTTGCGGCCACTGCTTCCAACTCTTGCTTGTGTTACTTGTGAGACAAGATGTAAAGCAGCAGGACTGCTCTTGCTGGGAAGTGCCATGAAATGCAGCCAGTTGAGCAGCTCTTGGAGCCTGGGGGAAAGGGGCTGCTTGTGCTACAAAGCCCGTGCTCTCTGGGTTGGTGTCAGAGTGGGGGCAATTGTTCTTATCGCAGGGTGTGTGTAACCATTAGGGTTAGAAAAGGTGCTCCTCCAGGAAAAGCTTTTGCAGCCACTGCAACAAGGTGCTCTGCTCGTCTCAGGAACAGCAGGAGTTCTGCTGCAGCTCTGAACGGAGAATCGCTTCGGCCACAGCTGGGTCTCAGCTACCTCACCCGCTACCACCACCTCCAGTTGTAGCTGGCCCAGAGAGCCACCATGTCAGAGTATGGACCAGGTGACAGCAGGAGTGTTTGGGAGCAAGGCAGGGACAGGTGTTTTTGTGGTTGACAGCGGGGGGACAGGGGTTAGCACACCGGGAAGTGGCATGGCACTGGCAGGATCTGCACAGGGACTCTGAGATTCTCCCTCCTTCATTCAGTGCCTGGTTAAAATTGCTCAGGATTGTCCTTTCTGCATCACTGACAGATCTAGATGGGGGACTTAACACTTCTGCCGTCTTCTGTAGTACCCTGAACTGTACTGTAGAGACTGAAAGGAGAGCTCTGCCAGGTGCAACAGCCTTTGCCAGGTCCTTCCAAATACACTGATGGGGGGAAAATGTAGAAGACAGATGTTGGCTGCTTCAACACTCTGGTAACTAGCAGGAAGTAAGAGTGCTGCTTTGTTTCTCAATAGAGAAATGTCTCATTGCAGCCCATTTTGTGAATTCATGCTCAGGTGGAGATGCTACCAATCGTGGAAAAGTGCTCATGCAATATCATTACTTAAAAGTTTGCATTTGTGTGAGCTGACAGGAGCCAACTCGCCAGCTCCTGAAGACAGTAGGTGAATACCTATCTCCCTTAAATCTTCCACACTGTGGCCTAGAACCAACTGATCAGTGTTTTGTACATGCTGCTCAGGAGTCGTCATGACAAAGTGTTTCTGTGTGCTCTGAGTGTTGAGATTTGAAGGATTCCCACTGTTGGGTCCTTGGGTACTGCTAGGACAGCCTGGGAGAGGGCAGCATTGCAGGGAGCTGCTGTGCCCCCAGTGCTCTGCACAGTGGGAAGGGCACATTGTGCTCCCTGCTGCTTTAGCTTCTTTAAGGTGGTTACTCTGAGTCCAGGCTGATTCTAAATTAAAACTCACATTTGTTAGCAGCAGCAAACTCCAAACTGGTCACCAATAGCAGATGCCACTCACTCTGGTCCACTCCCTCTGCTTCTGTTCAGATGCAGGTAATGATGGAGTCAAACCTTTGGCTAGAAAATAGAATTATGCAGTGGATTTAAAATAATTTAGGATAAGCCGTGTACTTCTGCTCTAACTGCATCCAAAGCTGCCTCTTCATGCCAGAAGTCTCTCCTCTAGGCAAACACGAGTCACTCTGTGGCTGACAGGCTGCACTGGTCAGGCTCCTGAGAATGACTGTGCCCATAAAACAGCCCAGGCTTTGACTGTCAGAGGTTGAATTTGTTTGATGGTGAACCTCACATGTGACTGCTCATGGAGACCAAGTAGCTCAGCATAACATGTAAAGCTGACTGTGCTAGACTGAAGCCAATGTTTCAACTTGACAAAACCTCCTTGTGTGAGATGACCAAAGTGATTTCCTGAATTGAAGTCTTCAGGCCTTCAAAAGTCCCTAGACTATTTCCCTTCTTTCTACCTTCTGTTTAATACAGTTCCCCCAGCCACTGCTGTTGATAAAAACAACCAGATTCCTTCTCAGGAGCTTGTTTCTGAGTGATAGGTTGTTTGGGTGGTTGTGGTTTTCCCCCCTTCCCCTTGTATTTAATGTACAGCAATAAAATGTGTCATTTTAGGGCAATGCTCTCCAGGACTCTTCTGTACAGCATGGTCAGACACAGTCTCTGGGGGGTACTCTTCTGCTAAGCAAGTCAATTAAACACTAAGTTTGCACAAGCAGGTCTAGAGCAATGCTATTGCCTGTAGGGTGGGTGATTTGAGTTTTCCCCTCCTGTTCCTGCCAGACATATGGATCCACAACACTGCCCTCTTCACGTACAGAAAATGCCAGCAGGGTTGCAAGCATTCAGCACCGACAGAGCTGGCAGGTACTACAATGCTGTACGTGGTTGTTTTGTGTTTCATTGGATGAAACAGTATTAAAAAGGAGCATGGTGATTGATGAGAGCAGCACTTAGTGACTTGTCTGTGCCCGTGAGGAGCATCTGTGCCAGTGTCACGATTGACAGTGTACACAGAGCAGCTGTGGAACTAACCTGTGCACTAGCAACTCAAGTACATTTCTGTACCAAACCTTTACATACACTTCATTACACGCTGCTGTAATAGAGGATTATTTTTGAGCGCTGTGTTATATGCTGCTTTCATTGGTGGTTGTGAGGAGAGGCAGCAAATCTGAAAAGGATTTTAACTGGTGTGTCTTACCCAGAGCACAAAGGATGTGAGAGGCAGCATTAACCAAACCCCATGGTTCTGCCTGCAATTAGGGACAGAAATGATTCCTTAAGTACCAAACAAATATTCATGGGAGGTATCCAAGTGGTGTTTCACATTCAGTTTAATTAGAACAGTGCTACCGCTTCATTTGTACTCGAACATAATTTACTGATGGTATTAATAATACAAGCAATGAATAACGGTTTAAAAGGTAAGCTGGCCTAGTTGTGTAGATGATTTTTGGCAACAGTCCTCCCGCTTCATTAAAAACCCCTGCAGCTAATGCGGCTCCTAGCTGGTTTAGTAGACGTGAACCATGCCGTACAGGAAAGTCCAGAACAGGACGTACGTGAAGAGCCCTCCTATAAGCCCCCCTGTGAAAAGTGGCCTTCGGGATTTAAAGTACTTATTCCATCGCCGTCCAGCTTTTAACACCAAGAGCACGGAGAGGAGGACGGAAGCCAGGAAGTAGAAGATGAAGCCGTGCAGGCCGGTCAGGCCGAGAATTCCCGCCGTGGCACCCGACAGGGCCGAGACCGACGTCCGGCAATAGTCCAGGATGGCGGGGTTCC
>JANHFX010028215.1:0-27026 GCA_027560015.1 Chloroceryle amazona
CCGAAATCGGAGACCAAAGAAAACGAGGCCGCTGGGGGGGGGAATCGCGGTTCCATGGCGGCAGCGGCGGCTCCTCTCTGGCTGTCAGGCCGCCGGGGAGGATCTGTCAGTCGTGCCCGGGACTCGATGGGGCACCGCTCCGCGGAGCCTTCCGGCCTCTTTCCCCGCGTGGGCGCAAGCGGCCTGTGAGGGGGCGGCTGCGGCCGTAGCGCCTGACCCTCAGGGGCGGTCTCTGTCAGGGCGCTGCTTTTGGACTCCCTTGCCGCGATGAGATCCTCATGGAAGCGGAAAGCAACTCCAGCCTCAGCCAGGACTCCCTGGCCAGTCTCACGGCGGGCGACGTGCTCATTCACTCCACTGGTGTCCACAGGGAGAAGCCCATTGACGCTGTGACAGGAGCTGGCCGCCGTGGGAAGAAGGTGACGATCGCAGTTAAGAAGCTGCGTGAAGTGGCTTCTCCCTGCCAGGCAGTTGCCGTGGCTTCGGCTGCAGACGGAACACCCGGCGTTCCTCCGGCCTTGTCAGCGAGCAGGACTCCGTGCGAGGAGGAAGCTCCCGGTGCCCTCCGCAGCGCAGCACCAGGTGCGTGATTCAGCGTGAGGGTTCAGCTTCAGTTGGAGGTGAAATCGCTGTGTAGTGTTTTCAGTTATATAACTGAGGAATTTTGCTATTCTGCTACTGCAAATACCAATACTCCTTGAAAAAATTGTGTGTTTTTTTTTCCTAAACTGTGTTTTGCCCATGAAAAGCGACTTGTGCAGGGTGAGGTGGCTGGTGAGAGCTCCTTTAACAAAACTTGTTAGCACAGAGTCTAAAAGTCCAGATTCCTAGTCCTTAATTATTAGGCAATTATCATTTTATATCAGAAAAGTCATGGCTCTCATTGTGACATTTCACAGATCTACTACTCAGGAACGTTTTAGGCAGCATCAGAGGATGAAAGGTGTGCAGGGACCTAAATATGAAAGTTAAGAAAGCTGATGCCTTTCCATTCAGTCACAGTTTTTAATGCAGCTTGTAGCTTATTTTTCTAGACACCATATGTATCCCTTTATTTTTATTCCCAAGCTATAGCCACCAAGCAAACCTGTGCCTAACAGGACATTGCTGCTGCCCACAGAGAGCTCCGAGTACTCCCAATATTTGAGCCTTCTTTCTGTTTTCATGGAACTTTGTGATTTATTTTGTGGTTTTATATTTCAAGAGAGATCAAAAGTCTTACGAGTTCTGCTTCTGTTTCTCTGTTTCTTTAACGATTTTGTTTGCTTGTTAGTTTTTTTTCTGGAGAGCTTGAGCTAGTAGATGTTCAAGCTATAGCTATACATGCTAGCTACCATAACTTTACATTTTACTTGTTACAATTATTTTTCTTCCCTTGTAGTCTTGGAAGGCAAACAAACACAAACAGCATATACTGGCTGGCTGTTTGTGCCAGTGAAGCTCATAGAGATGAGTAAACAAAGTGAATAAAAGACAATACATCCTTTTCTGTAACTTAAAACCCCAAACCTATTTGTAGTAGCATTGCATAAATAATTTAAAGTCTTTTTTTAATAGAATGAGACTGTAGTGATGTCCTGTGTACTCGTCCAATTCAAAAGGGACACGATCTGTGCTACTTACCTATTCAGATAGAATATTCCTTTCGTTTCTTTAAAAGATGTATCAATTGCAGGTTTGAGTTTGGGGAGAGAATTTTGGGCTTTTTGGAGTCAGGGTTCAAACAGCTTCAAGATATGTTATTTTTGGAGTGTTAGGAAGATATACTAGTCTGTGATATAACTAAAATGTTTACTGTCCTCAGTGTCCTTCGGTAAGCTATCTTAGGGTACAATTATAATTGTCTCTCTAGACAAGTAACTTTCTGTGTTTCCATGCTCTTTAGACTTGGGCTTGAACTAGACATTGTCAATGTTCTTAATGCTCTGATTTTCAGAGACTTTTTCACATATTTTAAACCAAGTCTAAAATCCGGGCTCACAGAATTCATTAAGGTTTGTAAACTTCAGCCTGGTGACTGTGATTGTTTGTGTTACAAAAGTTGTTATGTTTAGATATTCACGGACACAGGTAGAGGAACTGTTGAGATTTGGGATAGTCAAGGTATACTGAAAATGCATAAGAAACCATAGTGGCTGCAGTAACACTGCTTTTATTTTAGGAGTCCTGAGTGCTAAAGGATGTCCAGAACATGTGCATCCAGTAGAAAAATCTCCAGAGCCCCTGTTTTTATCACAAATGGTAAGAAAAGTTCCCGTTGCTTCTGGCAATCCCAGACTAAGAGAACAACCCTTTTCTCAAAAAATTGTAGCTTCTGTAAAAGCAAACCTTTGGCTCAGCTTCCACACAATAACTGTACAGCTGCTTTCCTCTTGGAGTTGCTGCTAGTGTGATGCTAATGCTGAAGTTTTTGGAGGGGCTTTGTTTACTGTACCACTACCTATTGTATAATTAATACCAAGGTTTGGTTTTAAATTGCAGTGTAATTCTTCATTTGACAAGGTGGTTACACACAGAATCATAGACTGGCTTAGGCTGGGAGACTTTTAACATCATCAAGTCCAACCATTAACCAGCACTGCTGGGGCACCACTGACCTATGTCCCTCAGCACCACAGCTCCATGGCTTGGAAACCCCTCCAGGGATCACGGGGACTCCACCACTGCCCTGGGCAGCCCAGGCCAGCCCTTGACAACCCTTTCAGGAAAGAAGTTTTTCCTAATATCCAACTAAACCTCTCTTGGTGCAGCTTGAGGCCACTTCCTCTTGTCCTATTGTTTATTCCTTGGGAGCAGAGCCCGACTCCCCTTGGCTCCAGCATCCTGTCAGGAGCTGTCAGAGCCAAAAGGTCTCCCCTCAGCCTCCTTTTCTCCAGGCTCAACAACCCCAGGTCCCTCAGTCACTCCTCACAAGACCTGTGCTCTAGAGCCTTCCCCAGCTTTGAGACACGCTCCAGCCCCTCAGTGTCATTCTAATGATGGGCCCAATACTAAAGTCAGTATTCAAGGTGTGACCTCACTGTGGCACAACATTTGTTAAAAAACCTCAAACATTTTATAGATTTTTTTTTTTTTCCTCTTCCTGTGGAAGATTTGTTTGTTGTGCCTTACGTAGAATGGACGCTTGTCTTTAGAGCATCCATGTGGGATAAGCCTGCACAAGGAGAAAATTAACCAACGCTGTAAAAAGAATTGCAGCAATGTCTCCTTGTGGCTCAAAGTACACCTAGTGAGCTGAACAAGTCTCCAATTATGGTAGAGTGCTCTACCATCAAATAAGGTTAAGTAAGAGATTTTTATCTTCCTAACTTCCCTCACGTCTTTGATTATTCATGGATTCCACTCAAGAAAAATTCAGCTCTATTCCTTTAGTTCTACAGACAGTGTTATGAGTGTTTAATTCTGTGTGTATAGGTAATCCTGAATTGTTTGAGATTAGCAACTGGTACAAATTTAAACACTACTTCTTTGGCTGTAAATGAGGAGAACACACTTAATCAGCACTTAGGCTATATACTTTGAACTGTGTTTCTAGGCTTTTTGTCCCTAAAATGTCATGTGAGTTCTTGACTGTGAGGTCCAGCTGATTCTACGGTAGAGATCTTACCATGTTTTGTTCCAAGACCTCGTGTTAGTGTGTGGATACGCTTACCTTTGTGTATTCAGCAATTCCATCCACTTCTAAAATTATGGCCACTGATGCCAGAGGCTTTGATGTCTGCCTTTCTGCTCTCCTTCTGAAGGATTGTCCTAGAGAAGCTGCAGTACAAGAAGATGCTTCACTACTCCTGGAAGATAGCAGAAGTTGTAAAGGTAGGACACATCAATGTGCTGTAACACCCCCTATTTTCTAAGGCAACTGATTAATTAGAGGAGAAGGGAGCTTTAATTTTAGCTTAAACGTTTTTCTTCAATATAGAAACTTCTGAGTGAAAATATTGAAAGGTTTTTTGACAAAAAGATGATCTGTGTATTTTACATTCTGAAATTTTTCAAATTTTACTTCAGTCTTGCTGGCATTGTACTAACTTAGGTAGCTGTTGTGATTAACTGAGAGGGACTCCTACCAGTGCACCAGAATGTTGAGATTCCTTTGGCCAATTCATGTCTTCGAATAAGAGAATCTGGGGGCAGACCTTGTTGGGGTGCATCTCCTCTTGTGAGTAATTGTACTGCAAATATATATTTTTCTGCAAGATACCTGCACCATAAAAAGATACGTTTAATCCCTAAGATTCTCAGAAATCACATCGTTGATGACTTCAGCTTCTGAATCTTCCAGTCAATTTCAAATAGCTTTGGGGAAATGAAGACTTCTTAAAGAAAATACACTTCTGCAGGTTTCTTGGTTACCTGTGGCTGTGGAGAGGAAATAAGCACAAATCAATACCCCCATTTAAAGCCAAAAATCAATACTTTCCTCTTTTACACTCACAGAGGCAGCAGCTAGCTGGGCTTGTCAGCATCTGTGTCGTAGCTGTGCGTACTCAGCAGCAGAGAAACACCAAACCTGCCACATCTTGGGTTATTACCTCTGCCCAGCCAACAGTGGATGAGGGAGAGCCTGCAATCCTTCTAGCATCAGTTAAAGCTATTAAGAAATTTTGTTATAATTTATGATGACTGTGGGGAAATATTCATATCACACTCCTATTTTTTTTTGTAATTATTTTTTTTTAAGTTAGAATTTGCAGGGGTTTATTGAATGGGTTGTCTGAGCTCAAGTTACCATTTACATGGCATTTTCCACAAGATTTTTATGAAACTCAGGTATTGTCATTTTCACAGCAGACCAGAAGAGATCTTACTGACACCAACATTCAATACTATACAAAGTTGTGTTAACTGAAGCCTACTCTTACCCTCATCCTGATCTAAATCTGCTACTCAGTGAAGGGAACCAGTTTGTTACTGCAAGTGGGTTGTGCAGGCAACAGATTATTCACAGCAAAATGGCATGCTTTTGAAAGAATGGTTCATGTCTCTCTGAAATAGATATTTTGTGTCAGCTGACTCAAGAAAGTATATTTTATGTCCTTCCCCACAGATGTTTTTATTTCTCAGTATGCTACTGGCCAGAAAGAGGCTTTGAGAGCAGTATTGAAACAAAAGTAAGTATTTGCTGTTGTTAGTGTCTCAGCTGTTGCCTGCTGTACTGAAATACTACTCTACCACTTCTTCAGTTACTGCCAAAATGCATAGCTGGTAAGGAAAAGTATTCTTCAGTGCTGTTAGGATTCTTTAGCTGTCTGTGAAGGTGTTTTCAGTTTATTTTATAATTCAGAGCTCGCTGGAGTGTCTTATTTATTTTGCATGTTTTTGGTAAAGCCTTTAGACTATTTGAATAAATGACTTTGTGAAACGAGAGTCAGGCAAGTTATGCCCTGATAGATAATTCATTTTGTGCCAAAACCATATAATGTTTTTAAAGACAGGTAAGGACACATTCTGTTTACCCATAGGGTGGAAGTCTTGAAGATAAAGAATTTAGGTGGAATTTGCTGCTAGTACACTGAAACTGGCAAAATACAACCTGTAAATGTGCTCTTTGTTGCAGTTGCAGTCATCACAGGGAAATGCCTTTTATATTGGAATCTGTAACATAATCCTGAGAAATTTCTTGTGTCGTGCTAAAAAATGAGAATAAAATTGTTTCTTAGAAGAAGCTTCCTGGAGAAATGCTTCTATAAGTAGTAATATCAGTGCTACATGTGGGAAATCATTTGTGTGAAGGGAATATGGAGAAAACAATGCTACTTACAGACACCTGTTTACTTTTATAGAACTCAAAATCCTCCTGTACTTAAGGAGGTGAAGGTGCAGCTCTTAGGAAATGCCTCCACATTAAAAAGGGAAAGCGTTGCTCATGACACCAGGTCAGCACACGGGGAAGCTGACTCTGCAACAACCATCGCAGCAGCAACTGCTGCTGCCATTGCCACTACAGCTCCACTGCTGAAAGTAAGTAGCTTGTGGTAATACCAGTTCTTTGTCATTTTAGAATAGATGTTCTAAGCAAGCCTAATCATTCCATGATGATTCCAAGCAAATCATTCCATGATGATGGGAAGGATTTTTTGTTCTCTTCATGCTTGCACCTCTTTTGCAGTAAGATTTTTTTATCCTTCCTTCCCCCGCTGGTTCCCTCTTGCAGGTTCAAAATGATTTGGAAGCAAAAGTTAACTCAGTTTCAGCATTACTTCATAAACTGCAGGAGACAGACAGACAACTGCAGCGTGTTGCTGAACAGCAGACAAATATGAAGACTCAACATGAGAAGCCCCACTGTCACGAAAGAGTCGGTGAACTCGAGAAACAAATCAGTGCTTTCATGGTGCAGAGGATTCAGCATCTGGAAAAGTTACAGGAGCAACAAATGAATATTCAGGTATCTCAGTAACAATGAAGAAGCTTTAACTTAATAATTTATTCTGTATCTAAGCATTAAGGTTGCAATAATTTGTATTAGATCTTAGTGTTAGAAAGAAAGACTCAATGACCAGCACATGAACTTAGAGCTCCTTAGGGAAAGTTTTATTTCCCATTCTGTCCCAGGTATCTGTTCCACTCCCGCCCCTTAATTTTTGTGTCTGTGGAAAGTAAATGCAAAAATTCTGAAATGTTCTCATTCCCACTAAGAAATTATTTGGATGTGTGTTAATTGAGGAAACTTTCATTTAAAAAGAAGCCAGTCAAATGAAAAATCTAAGAGTTACCAGTAGTTTCTTTGGAGAGTCCTGTGTGTCCTCCAGAATAATGTCCAAGCATTTCTGTGTTCTGAGGTTGTTATAAATGACTCTTAAACAGCACGTCAAAATCTGATTAATATGATTACATGGCAAGTATTCATGTTTAAAGTTTTACTTGGGAAAACAAATGCATATATCAGACATACTTCATCATTTTGTCTCTTAGTCCCATCTCCTTAGCTCTGCACTCAACACAGGTGGCTTACAGCAAATTCCTGCACCTTCCTCCAGCTGCATGAACAAACAGCCAGAGAAGCCAGAACAGCAGTTGCTTACTAATGGAGTGTCTTCATGTCACAGCAATTTATTTCCTACCACTGCTGCACCTGCTCAAGGTGAAGACAAATTCTTAATATCTTACTTCCACTGTTGGTTTTGCATTAATTTTGTTTCCATTGCTACTGGATGGTTCATCACATCAGTGGTGAGTAGTAAATGTTTGTTCTGTATCACTGATTTTATTGCCTAATATACTACATAACATACACCACTTATTCTGAAAATGTTCCAGATTAAAGTGAGAGTTTGGTATTTACTGACTACTTAGCGTGCACCAAGAGAGGCCTAGAATTAACCTAAAATAATCTTACTGGGAAATCTATTTGGAAACTTGTAATGAACTAGCTCATACTATGTTTGGGGTGTGGTTTGGGTTTTTTTGGATCCCTTTATAATAGCACTTGTAAGTATGAAACATTCTTCCTATTTAGTTTTTAACTAGTTCTGTAATGTTTTGCATTTTTGTGAAAAAATCATAACGTTGCCTTGTTTTTTTCTCTAGATTTGTTTTCCTATGAAGAAAATTATTAAAATTTAAATAACACTTTTTGTTGTTTTCTTTTTTCTCTGAAGCATATTCCAGCCACTTGCAGAGTCATGGGAATCATACACAAAAATCTTCTCTAAAGACACCAGTTCCTCGTAGATATGTTCCAGAACCTGTATCAAAAAATGTGAAAAACTCAAGGAAAGAAAACCCTGTAATAGAAAAGGAAAATATTCCCAAATCCACAAGTGCAGCTACTGAGGGTAAGATGCCTCTGTCCTCCCCTGACATTAACAGTATGGCCTGAGGTTTACTTTGTGTGCTCCTCACCTCTTCTGAGCTGTTGAGCTGCTGGCACTTAAATGTTCTTGAACATATGTTCAGAATATTTGGAAATACATCTGGGAAGGGATAATTCTGTAGATAAGTCACATACTCTTAATAAGTTGAAGACTAAGTGACAGTACTGATCTAACCTATGGCATCTCAAGGGGATTGCTTGCTGGAATGTTTTCTCAGATGAAAAATGGAATGATCATTCATTGTCAGGTTTAAGGAAAATTATACAGAGTAATTAAAAACGTGGGATCTACTCCAAAAATTAGTCCTTATCATTGGTCAAATTATTTTTTATTTCAGAAAACCGTGCATTTGTATGGTCTCTAGGCCATCATAATGAAAATAGCACCTGTAAAGCAAAGGAAGTAATTTTCTTTTAGTGCTTTCGATCTGTTTAATGGCACAAAACTCAGTTTTGAAGATTTCATGAAAAAAACAAAGCATCCTTTTTAAGCTGGTTGTGTTTAGAATTGCTTGAGGATCTGAAATAGAGGAAGAGCATTTAAAAGATCCATGTACCCTATCATGGACAAAACAACAGTTTGTGTCTTCATCAGATCCTTCTCAAACTGCTGCTTCCATCTCCTCTTTACAAAGCTGTCATGTATTCCTATTGTTCTGTGGGTCCAGGAATAAATTAAATGAGACAAAGCAGGAAGAAAATCTGTGACATTATGGACAGAATTCTGACAGAATGTCAGTTACTTGCCATCACAGTTTCATTCATCTGCTTTTTGACTTTGCTAATGTAAAGTAGTCATAGTAAGACAGATTAGTTTGTGTGGATTTATGTGATTTATTTTATCTGAAGTAAAACTGTATTTTAAAATTTAAAAAATAGTTTTTACTGTCTTTGGTGCTTATTACATAATGGTGATATATCTGGAAAGGGAAAGAAAGTATTAAATATATGGAACAAACTTAACAGTAAATGTAATTTTCTTTTTTTTTTGCCTTAGGTGAAGGGAGACTTCTTGAGCGTATTCTGAATTCTCAAGAAATGGCACCGAGGCAAACTGAGTTTTCTGAGAAGGCAACATTAAACAGTAATAAAATGAGCTGGCATTCTGAGAGAGACAGGTAAGTAAACTTAACAATCCAAAATTGTGGATTTGTTTGTTTTAATGAAATTGAGTAGTGTCAGGAAGCCATCTTTATAGGCACTGGGTTAAAGTGGGATTGCCCTTGTCAGTGAGATTCCAAGCTGCCTGCTTATGGGAGCTGTGTGAGAACACTTTGTTGGGAAGGAGCAGCATCTGCTTGACAATTTCTAAGCTTTAGAGTGGGTGAGTAAATGTTCTTAGCCATCCAGTCTGAAACATATTTTCCCCAGGAAATAATTAGATGTCCTAATTTCACTAATACAATGAGAAACAGTTACATAGATACTGCCTTATTTGTGATAGTACAGACAAAAATGTTAATTGCTTTAAATGGAAAGGTATCCAAAGTTTAAGTGTTGCTCTATTAGATCTGAATTTTAGATGTAGTTTCGCTGTTAAAATGGAAGGATACAGCTCAAGATGTTAAGTGGTGAAGAAAGAAAACCCAATAACCTTTCTGTAATATCAGGTGAAAAAACAAATTCCATTTTATGTAATGTTTAATTTCATAGAATCATCTAGATTGGAAAAGACTTTCCCGATCATCGAGTCCAACCAGTAACCCTACTCTACATGTCCACTGCTAAACCACATCCCTCGGCACCACATCCACATGACTTTTAAACTGTGGCCAGGGATGGTGATTCAGCCACTGCTCTGGGCAGCCTGTTCCAGGGCTTAACCCTTTCAGTGAAAAAATTCTTCCTAATTTCCAACCTAACTCCCCCATCCACCCCCCGGAGCAACTTGAGGCCATTTCCCCTTTTATTCTGGCACTTTAAATTCATGCTTAATTTTGCTGTTGGCTACTTTCTTGGGCCACAAGGAGCCATGAGACTTTTAATCAAGAATGTTTCTCCCATCAGGGAAACTGCTTTGCCTACAGACTCGTCCCCTGCTTTTGAAAGCTCCTTCCAAAATGGCAGTTCAATTGAGAAAACAATGAAAAAAGCAGGTGATTTACTTCACGATCTTGGCCAGTTGAGAAGAGAAATGCACGTCATGCTCCAGGTAAAGTCCATGTTATCAGAACAACCAAGAGTTTAGTAAGGGGAATAAAAAATGTGGAGAAAGTCTTAGAGATCTGTCAGCAGTACCAGTGTTGCCCTTGCTTCCACCGCTGTAAAAGGACTGACTTTTGTTTGCAACCACTTGCAAGATTGCAGCCCGTGTACGTGGAAAGGCTTTGAGCCTGAGTAGTAATTAAATGC
This sequence comes from Chloroceryle amazona, assembly GCA_027560015.1. Classification (NCBI taxonomy): domain Eukaryota; kingdom Metazoa; phylum Chordata; class Aves; order Coraciiformes; family Cerylidae; genus Chloroceryle; species Chloroceryle amazona. The sequence goes on from JANHFX010028215.1 coordinate 10,169, forward strand.
CCCGTGAGCATTTAATGAACTGTCTGTAGAGGGTCTTACTGCCATTCTACCAAACATAAAACAAGTTTAAAAAAAACCACAAACAACCAAAACCAGGAAGAATGTGGAAAAAAAAAAAGGAAGGTGGTTTATTTGTTTGTTTTAAGGTTTTGAATATTTTCATTGCCTGTTTTCTGGTGTCTCTCTTCCTGTGATACTAGAGCCACTGAGCTGCTGTACCATTCCCTTTTGGGAAAGAACAATGTTCTGTTTATCTGGAGTTAACCTCAGGGATGACTTAAGCTTCTTTTGCCACTTCTTTTTGTAAAGAGTGCTGTTTCCACCTCGCTGCCTGGCACACATCAGTGTGTTCTCTCACATGCTAATGATTTTGTACCTTTGGTTCTGTGCTGGCAACATACAGCTGGTCTCTGCTTTTTGACAATTGAGGCTTTTATCTGTTTGTTAACCTGGTTCCATGTGGAAGCAAGGTACACCTGATCATTTAGCCTGTCTGCTGTGGTCCTCTCTGCTCTTGTAAATACACGAGGTGGGAAAGAAGAAAGACTTGAAAGCTCACAGGCTGGTGAATTGGCTCAGAATAGCTTTGATTCTGTTGGTTCTTTTCCATGGTTGAGAGTTTCAACTTGCCTATTTCCCTAAAATACTTTGTATTCCATGCTAGTTATTTGTGGCTGCATCTTTAGCTTCATCTGTCACATCCAAAAGTATAGCTGACACATTGCTTCATAGGTTTTCTAAGATGTTAGTGGATTGCACATTTAAGTGTTATTACCAGTAGGAGAACTGCAGCTCTGTGTCCCATTGAAGTTGCAAATATTTGCTTACCACTATTGCTAAAAAATTACACTGAATAATGTACCTTAGTATAGGCAGCATAGAATGGGACAAAATGGGAGAAGGAACAGCAGGTGAGAAAGACACAGTTGGCATAAAGGGATTCAACTCCCTTCTTATGAAAAAAGGTCAATAGGAAGACAGAGGTGACAACTTCAGTAAATGTGAAGTTGAGTCTATCACATATTTGATAATTGGCTTCTCACCACTGAGAGATTTGTAGAGTGAGAAAATAAATGTGTGAGATAAATGACCAGTAGCTTTGTCACACGAGCAAATGAGAGGCCTGAATGAACTGTGACAGGTTGCGAGGGAACAGAAGGTGGTGCTCTAATCCAAAAGAAGTGTGCAGTGAGATTCAGTAATTCACAAGGAATTCATTGTGTCATTTAAATTGGTCAAATATCTATGCTAAATTTCATCTTGACAGATCTGTCTTTAGAAAAAATTCAAGAGCTCTTCTTCTGTCTTTTTAGGAAGCAAATTCATGGAAATCAGACATGAATGAACTTATTAAGGTATACTTTAAATATTTATGCGTTTTGGTTTCTTTTAAAGCTGTAATACTAAAACATTTTTGAATATGCTTGCAATGAGATAACCCTGCAGTAACCACTGCATGCCTGTAGCTTTAGGAAAAGGTTGCTATTACATGCAGATTACCTTACTCAGAATAAGATTTACCTTGTTCTGTGATTTGATTTATGCAATCTTAGTGAACTACCTTGAGGGAATAGTACAAATATCAGGCAGAAAGCTGCCATCTGAAATGGACACTGTGTGGACTGCTAACATAATGACCATTTCATGATCTGGGTCTAACTGGCAACTCTACATCATTTTACGATTGAACATGTACCTGAATTTCTTACATTTCTCACAAATTTCACCTGCCGTATTGAGCTATTATTTGTCAAAGAAGTTTTTGGTTTTTTATTAATCAAAACCTCTATAAAAATAGGAAATATGTTGGTATATTGTCCTTTTCTTGCCAGGCAAACCCACGATCATGGAATCATTGCACTGATTTCTATTTTGTTCTGCTCATTGTGCTTTGGCAGCACACCTGTTAGAAGAAAAACTTTTGCTTAATTGTGAGTTGATAAAAGAGTAGCCTTAAAACCAAAACTGATTTGTGATCTGCAAAGTTTTTTTCTTGTTTGTTCATTTGATACATTCAGAGTCTACTCAAGTTTGGGTATTTTGGTGGTGTTTGGGAGTTTCTTTTTCTTTATGTACATTTATCACTTTTAAAATATTTTTGTTTGTTTCCTTCCTTTCTGGAAAATGAAGCACTTTATGTGGGGACCTCTGGGTTTCATCAGGAGTGTGAGAATGTATGTGAGAGCTATAGCTGTATGCCTCCTTGTTTCCTTGTACTTGTGTCCCTGCCTTTTGTATTTGGCAGCTAAGTTATGCTCATTTTCTATCTCTGTGAAAGGGTTCTGCAAAGTAAAAGGCTAATTAATAGTTGCTTCATTATTTCTTCTGAAAAATAGAAATCAGCAAAAGGGGGAGAGGATCACGGTGCTATTGAGGGGTTTACTTTGTGGTTGTTAAAATGTAGGTGTATTCCTTGGTGGATTGATGCCAAATGAGTGCATATATTTAGAGGACTTTGGGTTTTATTAGGCTTTTAATTGTGCTTAAATAATGTTACATGGGGAGCTTTGCTTGTGATACTTCATGTATCTAATTGCCATCATTTCACATCCTGATTAACTTTATTAGTATTGCTTCTCATACATTACATCATTTTGGACTTGAGAGATTTTAGTTTACTTTCCATTTCCTTGATTTTTTTAAATATATTTGCAATATACTGAATGTTCTTGGCCAGTTGAAGTTGATAATAGTACACATGGATGGTATTTCATATGATGGACATTGATGTGATAATAGATTAATAGGAATTTTGGTCAGCCTGTAGAAAATTGAAATTATAGTCACTGATTAAGAGCTAGAGGTTCTGTTTCAATTTTAGTTAAAAAACCTTACGGTTGCATCTGATCTTCCTGAACATCACCTACTCAATAAACCATCCATCCTTCAAAATGTTGAAGTGCCAAAATCTATACTGACGGATGCTGAAAGGATTTTGAGAGGAGTTCAAAACAATAAAAAAGTTCTTGAAGAAAATTTGGAAGCTGTTATTAGTGCAAGAGATGGAGATGCCATGTACACTTTTATTAACGCCTTGGCTGCAAACAGGTTAGACCCTATAATTCAGTGCTTTGTGTGACTACTCGTTGTGTGTGCTCACCTTTTATCACCTCTCTTTCAATTGTTTTAATTCTGCTCATGGAAGAACTAGTGCTTTTCCCAGCAAAAAAGTATTTATTGCAATCATTAGGTGATTCTCTTGAACTTCAAATATTTTTTGACCCTCCTGAAATGAATTTTTTGATAGGTACCTGTTACTCCATGGTAAATCTGAATTCTGAGACTTTATCACCTGGACAGTTCTTTTTTGTGTCACGACAAGGGGGCATTTAGCTTTTGCAGACAAACTTGGGTTGATAGGAAAGTTCAAGAGTGATTTTATCATTTGAAACGGAGAAGGCTTCATATGCCTGCAAATGTTACAGAATTAGTCATCCTACAGCAGCTTTCCATCTTTTCCTTCGTTAGCTGTGTTATGCACTCCTGCTGCAATCATAATGAAAGTTTTCCTGTCAAAAATGCAGCTTAGTCTTCTGTTTTCCTGAGGAAGGTAACTATTCTCTTCATATAAAAGACTTTTTCAATTTTTGATGCAAGTAGGAGCTGACAGACATGTAGATGTTTCTAACAATGTTAGCACACACCAGTGGTGGTTGGATTTGGCAGGTGGCGTTATGTAAGAACAGGTTTAGGTTTGGGAAACTCAGATAGGGTGCACTTAGTGCACTTTGGTGTCTTCTGGGTTTCTCTATAGTTTTTATAGGCCATGACTTTCCTACCAATAGATCTTTAAGAACAGTGACCTGAGTAATTCTTTCTCTTATTTCAGAGATGTATTGGAAGAGATTCGTATCAGAAAGACTGTGGATGAGTGGATTAAGGCAATCAGTGTAGAAATTCAGGTATGGATGGAAAAAAAATTACTACAGATTTTTGCATTATATTTTTCAACCTTACATCGTTCTTTTGTGTCAGTAGGTAAACATGATTCACTCACAGTTTGAAAACATGAGAAAACTGCTTATTATTACTAGCATATAGTGTGCTATAATAAAATATTTACCTCTGTTTTAAAACTTTGGTTGCTTAATGAAAATCAGGTCAGAGTTGCTGGCTAACATGGAAAACAGGCTGTTTCTCAGAACTTCAGAGTTATCCACAGACTCTACTGATAGCCCTGAAGATAAAATCTTTTATTACCTTTATGTTTTATCTTTAGGCTGAAATGGCAAGAAGTGATTCAGAACAAGTGAAATATGACCAAAAGGTCCCATGGATCAAGAGAGCTCAAAACGTCAAGGCTACGAAAGCCAATAAAGAAATTAAAGCAAAAACTCAAAAAACCCAAGGGTGCTCAAGAAAGCCACCTCTATCTGCAGCTAAGCCACTGCAGAAGCAAGCAGAAGATACCCCAAGCAGAGAGAGGTTTAGAACTTACTTTTCTTCTGAAAGTGTGCAGAGGAAATCCAAAAGGGCAGCTGTGAGTTCCCAAGTAGTTGGTTTCTTTTTTGGTAATCACAGCTATGCTTTAGATTGCAGTGTTCATGTGGAAAAATTGTTTGTATGTGTAACTGTAATAATCTGAAGGGAAAGTGATTGCCCTGCCCTGTGGATTTCTGTTGTGAAATTTGTCCTTGTTTTCATGTGCTGTAGAAGCCCAAGGTGAGGAGGTTTAACAGTGTAGAATTTATTGTGGTGTTATCGATTTGTCTTGCCCAGCACCTGCTGTTTTATTCAGCTGTTAGTAAGCTTCTCATGTATTCTGTATGTCTAAGTTCTCAAGTGTGCTTGGAATTCATATTGTTTGTTGCAGAACTTCTTTTTTTTATTTCCTGTAGACTTCTGTGTTCAAATTTTCATACATGAAGAATTATAAACTACTATTTTTTAATTTATTTTTTTTTTTGATGTGTGTCAGGGACCTGTGAATGGAAGTGCAGTGGTACAAAACGAAGACTATCTCTGTCAAGTTTATGGGAAGCCAATTTACCAGGGCCATCGTAGCACACTTAAAAAAGCACCATATCTAAGATTCAGCTCTCCCTCTCCCAAGTCTAAAGTTCAAAGACCCAAGATGATAGAGTGTGTTAGAGGTAAGTAATTCTTTGATGTGAAAAAGGTGTTCCCTTCCATTTTTTCTATGGGAAACTCCTTGTATAAAGGAAATAATTTAACTGTAGTTCACCTGCTCTTCAATTTAAAGCTTAAGCAACAGCAGTAGTAATGAGGCAGTGGATGCCCCATGCTTGCCAGTATCTAAGAGGCATTTGGACAATGCCCTTAATAACATGTTTTGACTTTTAAGTTTGCCCTGAAGAGGTCAGGTGGTTGGGCCATATGATCATTGTAGGTCCTTCCAACTAAACTAGTCTAGTCTATTCTAAAAGATGCTTTTCAAAACTAAAAAAAGCACCAGCAGGTTTTCAGATTTGCTTAGTGTGAATCCCACTTATTGTAGACTGTCATATTAATATGTACTTCTAAATGTAAGAAGCACATTAATATATACTTACTGTTGCCCAAGTCATAAGAGAGCTGAATTGCTAGAAGTAATGACATATAAGCACCTGAAAGCTGAGTGTGTTGAAAAACTAACTCAGCTCTTGATGAAGGTTACTGAGAGATGTATTCATGGCAGGTTTATCCAGTCATGTCTTTTAAATGATTGATTCATTCAGAGTTAAGAAATCTACTGAGATTTGAAAAATTAATGAAGCCTGATATTTCATTTCCCACTTCTAATATATTAATAGGCTGAGCGAGCTTGGTCTGTTTAGTTTGGAGAAGAGGAGGCTGAGGGGACAGATCTTATCAATGCTTATAAATATCTAAAGGGTTGGTGTCAGGAAGATGGGGCCAGGCTCTTCTCAGTGGTGTCCAGTGACAGGACTAGGGGCAATGGCCACAAACTGGAAAACAGGAGGTTCAGCCTCAAGATGAGGAAATGCTTGTTCACTGTGAGGGCAACAGAGCACTGGAACAGGCTGCCTGGAGAGGTGGTGGAATCTCCATCTCTGGATGGAGACTTTCAAAAGCCACCTGGACTTGTTCCTGTGTGATTGTCTTTAGACAGTCCTGCTCTGGCAGGGGGGTTGGACTAGATGATCTTTAGACGTCCCTTCCAACCTCTATCATTCTGTGATTCTGTAATTGAAATATGTAAATTTAAATTCATCTGTGTGAAGATGACATTAATTAACTTGAAAGACAAGTTGATTGGAAGCATTGGTTAAGTTTGCTAAATGCAGGTAACTTCTTTTGTTAGTCAAGTCAGGGTCTAAAGTGGAGTGTAAACTCTCTTTTGTACTAGCTTGTTGAAGTTATGTAGTTGATTGACCAAGGTTATCAGTTGATTAATAAAGAACTCCATTCATTAGTTTTATAGCCAGAGTGTTAGCATCAAAAGATTATCCTTTTCAAACTATTAAAAATGTGTAAAAATAATGTGTAGATAAACTTTATCTTGAGTTAGTAGAAAGTCACGTCTTTGTTGGATCTGTTTTATTTTATAGTTATCTTTTCACAACTTAACTGATTTTTAATGTGAAAACTAAGATTAATCTTTAACTGATATGTCAGAAAAGCTCATGTGTATCATCTCACTTTGGGAGTGAGCAAATTACATGATCAGTGATAATGGAGAGGAAGAGTGTGTCAAATGTAAGAGGCAGATAAAGTGATAGTGGGCACAATCAAGTTGATCGGATGAGCATCAGTGGACAATTAGTAGTTGGTTTATCTCTGTGCTCTTGCACTTACTATTGTTACCCATGCAGGGAAAATATACTTGATGCAATCTTACCTATCGTGGTTAAAAAATGATATCCAGGTTTTTATTGTAACTGTCAAAATATTACAATCTGTGTGAAAGACAGAAGATTAACATACAGAAGATTAACTTGATGAGACCATGCTTCCAGGCCATCAAAATGTACAGTGCAAAACATATATATGTCTTTGAAGACAAGCACTGCTAGTTTTTGGGTTGGGTTGGGTTGTTTTTCTTTGACATGATGTACATCCACAGTGGCAAATCCTCCAAATAGCACAAGAATCTGCTGTTAAGCTTAGCACAGTTTTTATGCCTTTTCCTGTCACTTTTCTCACCTGTTCTCTGGAGCCCAGTTGTCATCCATGAAGAGAAAGTGTTACTGGTAGAAAGTATTTGCAATTCTCATAATCCACCTGGAAAATGTGGGTTATAGTCCTGGCAAAAAATCTAGAAGACTGTTCAAAGCTTACTCTGTTTTTTAAAAGGTGAGAAGTTGGTATCTGAAAACCACTGGTCTTGTAGCTCATATATTTTATTTCATCCCTCTTGAAACAGTTCTTTTTTGTGAAAAACGCTGGTATACTCATTTGAAGCACCAGTATGATGTATCACTCTTTTAGACTACTGGCTCTGCTGCACGGCTGTAATTTAGTTTATTCTGTACAGATTTTTGTGAATAAAATGTGTGCTAGTAAGCACTTAGTGTAGCAATAACAGTGATACAGTAACCGCTAAGATTTGGATTGAGAACAGACGGTTCTTTTAAAAATATTTAATCAGCAGTTCTGCTTTTGCTGAGTCCTAAATGATATTTTTCTTCTATATTTATTGGGCTCTTGTCCTTTATAGAAGGTCATAACCTTTCTAGGGAGGCCAATTTCATCATTCCAGAAAGAATACCTTGTAAAGTGGCAGAAAAAATGTCCCCCTCCCTCCCAATGTAATTATATTGAGTAGGTCATGTGATCATTTGATACTAGCAGTAACATGTTTAATTCAGTAGTGTCAGTGAAATGTAAAGGTACAGGTTGTATACGGTTGTAAGCAGCTGCTCTTGTGCTTCAGCTTGGTTTCTGTTGAAGGTGAATAGAAATGAAAGAGAAAACTGAGTCCTGGATCCATGCTGCATTCAATATTCCAGAACTCCTGCATATAACAAATCCAGTTTGAAAGCTATTTGCATGAAAACAGAATGAACTCTGGATAGCCTTTACCCAAAGTGATTCTCTTCCAAGTCATTAAGTCATACTCCAGCAGTACAGCAATGTGCATTTGCAACAATAAAGACGCCATAAAATTTGTTTCTCTATTTTGCATCAGATAACTACAGAAAGTTGTGGTTTTGTTTCTGTCCTGACAGTAAATAAAATAAGACACCTCCCTGTATTTTTATCTAAGGGAAGAAAGGAGGAATATGGAATTTTTTGCCTGTCACTTGGAAGAACAGCACCCCAATTAATAAGTGTCCTGTTCCTAAGTTTTCTGGTTTTAATGGCTTTAGACTGAGCTCAGCCTTTATTTGATGCTGGCATTACTTGTCTTTGACTCTTCTTACAAGACGGTTGGTCAAGCTGCATAATTTTCCTGCTTTCCTATGTCTTGCCAATAAAATGGAAAAGTAATACTCCTGGGTTTCACATGGGGCTCATGAAGACAACATAGTTAAATGCTTTTGAAGGCTCTTATCCCAAAAGATGTCGTTATGGCAGGAAAGTATAAATAATAAAATCAGTAACAGGTCTGTAATTCTCTATATTAGGAGTGTAAATGAAACAAAGTAGAGCCAGCACTTTAAAGCACCAGGTTCTTTAAAAAAAAAAAAAAGAAAGAAAGAAATCTTGCTTGCATTAGAAATGGTTAATTCTTTCCTTCATGGATCTGAACCAAGAGATTCCCTTCCTCTCCTTGATGTATCAGGTGATAAAGGCTTAAAAATTATTGGAAGTCACTGGCCTCAGGTTTGATTGGCTGGAAAATCCAGACTTATTAAATGACTCTTATTTTGTTAGAGCAGTCTGCTGAGCTTGTTTTAAATTAGTGTTAGAATAAGGATGTTTATTTAAGACTGAAATGGCCATCTGGAGAGTCTCTTTTCAGTCATTTTATAACTCTTAACCATTTTCTTTGCAAATAAACTGCAGTGACTGATGCTTGGTTTCTTACAGAGAGTTAGGAGAAAATCCAACTAACACTTTTATGAGTAAGAGGGCATTTCTAAAAAAAGTTGGGAGTTGTTTTCTTGCATAATTTGAACTGATAAATATATGTAAAACACTAGATTTTTAAAGCTAAATTTAATTAAATGTCTAGTTTCTGCCCAGTGCAAATAAACTTTTCATGGGGAAATGAAAAGTTGAAAGCAATTAAAATGAGGTGCTGTGTGTATACAGTACTTAATCATTCTTACTGTGAGAACCTTGTTTTTACAAGTTGGCGGTATTACAGATATGTTGCCAATTTCTGCTTTTACTCAAAAGTTCAAGGCCAGGGGGGACTGTTAGATCATGTGGTGTGACCTCTGCTAAATCACAAACCACTGAACTGTATCTATTTATGTTACTGAGTCCAGTAATTTGTCTTTGACTAGAGAACAGTTATTCTGGCTAACCTATGCTTTGCAGAAAGGCACATGCTCATCATTTAAAGGCATCAGGAATTCTGCCTTTAATTACTCCTTCCCATGGCTAGAATACCTTATGGTTCAGAAGTAAATGGGACAAGTCAAATTTACGATCTGCTTTATAGTGAGTTTTTGGCTTCAGTTCACAGCTACTTCAGTTTTCAGGTAATTTGCATTAAAAAATGAAAAAGGGCTCTTAATGTTCAATCTATTTTAATATTTACAGGGATACTGAATTAGTACTGAATGCATATGATAACATATGGACGTCTTCTCTTGCTCCACCTCACTGATACCCTGTTGAGACATCTGAGGATTACATTTATCCCACTGACCACAGCAATGTGTTCTGATTTCTCATTGCATTGCTTATCCAACAAGACCTTAAAGCTTTATTTCGGAGATGCTTCCTTCTGACCTGCATTTTCTCACTGAAGAGTTATGACTTGCCTTTCTTGTTTCCAGGCTTATAACCCATCATTTCTGTGGACAAAAATACAACTTGAGTGAACTGCCTTACTTGCTTGTCTTCATTTGTTGAAAGTCACGTTATCAATCCTTATTATCCTTAGATTTTATAATCTTTGACATTTATTCTTCAATTAATAAGGAAGCTATTCAGTGTGAACTGAGCTAAAAAGTGCTTCTTACTGTGTGCTAACTGGCCTTCAATACAGGCAGGGTGATGATTAGAAACAGGAGTAAGGTGACATTTTTTGCCTGTGGGGAAGATACAGAGCTGTTTACAAATGTGATTTTTTTTTTTTTGGATTTTTTTCCCAGGTTCATCTTCCTAACACCTACAAAATAACACTTCTGTTTGATTCACAATTGTTGACTCCTTTTCTGGGGATGTTTCAGGCAGTTTTTATCTATGTAAATTTAATAATTTCCTTAATGATATCCACTGTTTACAAAGAATATAGGTTGAATAAGAACTTGCATGACTGCATAGTGAGAAATGCAACAGTGCAATAAATGTTCTCCTCTTCTATATGCTTAGGCATTGTTACATACAGATTGCTTCTTGGTGGCTGTTTAACAATATATTTTGAACTGAAAAAATCAGTGTTTCCTTGATGTTCCAGACTATGGATATTAGTTATGGCTTTATTTTCCAGTAGCAGTAAGTTGTTAAACCAGGATTTTGTAGGTTGTAGCTATTCCTTTGAGTACACGTCAATCTTGTGTCTGGAGACTAACTGCATGTTTATAAAACTGAGGCAGTTAATGAGATGAACAACAGATGAAGGTTTGGCTATATTCTGTGTCCTGTCTGTTTTTCATGCCAGGCTTACATGCTCTTCTCATGCTGTTTTTCAAACCTAAGTCGTGGTTTTCTTCTTAGCTGCTAAATTACATTTCATTCCCACCTACTACCATCCTTGTCTCCTTTTCTTCACATTTCTGTGCCTTTATGTGCTACATTCAGATGCTCAAACATTGTAATTTTAACTCGTTCATTGCTGTCAATACTGAGAGATCTAACTTGGCACTTTCAGACTCTGCCCTTCCTGTCTCCTTCCCTCCTTCCTCCCATCCCACAGCAAAAAATTATGATTGTTTCAATAGAAGGGCTTAAATTAGTAGTGTGTGACGTTACATGCAGATTACCTGTTCTTGTTTCAGGTACAAAGGTAAAGTCAGCAAGAACACAGACTTGTTCTCACATACAGAAGGTGATAACCAGCCCTGGGAAGCAGCGTCCTTTACATGCACTTGCCCAAGAAAATCAGTATCTTTTCAGTCCAAGTCGGGATGTGCCTCCTGTCTGTGGGCCTATTGAAGGTCACCTCATTCCTATGGCTATTCCACTAGGTAGGAGAAAATAAACTGTAGAAGAATGTGGAGGTTAATTACCACTACTTAATGGAAATACAATGTACATGTTCTTAAGTCAGTGATTTGCCCTGGCTCGTGAGATTTGCAGCTGCCCTTCTTGTGCAAAATCTATATGGGGGAACATTTTAAAATGTTCTGGTTCACCCCATTCTTGATGCCGATGTCTGGTGACACCCTAACAGAGCAATCTGGTGGATGATCTGTTGGAACGAGTCCAGAGGAGGCCACAGAGATGATCCAGGGGCTGGAGCACCTCTGCTAGGAGGATAGGCTGAGGGAGCTGGGATTGTTCAACCTGGAGAGGAGGAGACTCTGAGGGTACCTTATAACTGCCTTCCAACATCTGAAGGGGACCTACAGAAAGACTGGAGAGGGACTTTTCACAAGAATGTCCAGCGATAGCACAAGGGGAAATGGTTTTAAACGGAAGGAGAATAGGTTTAAACTGGATTTTAGGAAGTTCTTCAGTATGAGAGGGGCAAGACTCTGGATTAGATTGCCCAGAGGCGTTGTGGGTGCCCTGTACCTGGAGGTGTTCAAGTCCAGGCTGGGTGAGGCCTTGAGCAACCTGGTTTAGTTGAGAGGTGTCCCAGCCCATGGCAGGGAGGTTGGATTAGATGATCTCTGAGGTCCCTTCCAACCTAAGCCATTCTATGATCCTATGATTCAGTTATTTGCTTAGCTGTTTATACCTTCTTTGGTACACTTTACATTTCTAGGGGTCTTTTTCTGGCTTTAAGTTTAACCAAGTAAGCAGAAATTGAATCACTGGCCCTTGGATTCAACATTTATGACGTTTTCAGCCAACTGATTTCATTAGGATTGTGCCCAATACACTAACCTCACTGTCACGGCTTCTGTATTTTTGTACCTTCAACAGAACTTTTATATAGGCCTTCTTTCAGTAAGTTTAGTATTATATTGGCATTTAAAGAAGATAATTATTAGAAATAAGGGTATCTCAGATAAAACTCTGTGGGATGCTATACTAAATGTAACAGTATTTTGAACAGAATTCAGAAAATGTGAGGTGGGGGGAATTTTGAACGGCAAGCACAATGTAGTTATTCTCATTTTCAGCAGGAGGTGTCACTATAGTCAAGAAAAGTGAAGATTTTTTTTAAATGGCAGCATTAAGTTGACAGTTTCTGCTGAGAAAGCCTTAAAATTACCTGGTGAAGCACTGTACTTTATCTTGTGTTAATGGGGCCTTTTGAATTGGGCTGTAATTGCGCATGACATCTGTCTCATGTGAAATGCAGGCACTCAGAATTTAATTTTAATTAGCGGATTCATTTGCTGACTTTGGAGATTTTTCTGTATCCTTAATTATTTTTCAACTCTCCTTAGGTCAAACCCAAATTAGCGACATCTCACTGCAGTCTGCCGGAGTAGTCGTCGGTAAACCACACCCTGTTACAGTCACAACCTCTCTTCCTCAAGTGCCACCAAAACCCCCAGTTGAGATTAAAAAACCAAACATAGCTGTAATAGAGATGAGGTCGGAGAAGAAGGATCCACCCCAACTGTCCGTGCAGGTACTTGTCAAGAGTGATGATTATTCATTTATTTTAATCAGTGCTAACTAAAGACAGTCTCATCCATCAGTAACTTCCTTTGACATCAGCAGATGATTTTCAGTGAGCACTAGAAACATACAGAACAGAGGGATCAGTAGTTGTCATGCCATGCTAATATTTTTATTCATATTTTAACTATTACCTTTATTATTTGACCAAAATAGAAAACTATTTCTTCCATAAATCACTTCTGCAGGAGGTTTGTAAAATAGTTCTATGTCACTTTTTTTCTTTCTTCATTTTTTTTTTTCCCCTTTCCCCCCCTTTCTCCTCCTTTCCCCCCCTCCTCTCTCCTCTCTTTTATTCTTATTAAATGAGATTTTTTTCAGCCAGAACAAACTTGGAATAAAAAACCCATGTATTAATATAAATGTCAGTTTTCTTGGATGACTGCTTTGGCCTTCTAAGATTTCTCTTTCAAGCATGATAGTCAACTCAAACATTTCACTCCAGATCAATCAACCATTGCAGTCTTTACCTAGTGGGTTGTGGTTTTTTTTATTTTTTTTTACACGAGTCTCTTGTCAAGGAAGTTAATGCTGCTTACATGATCATTATTTCAGATTCAAGCTGTTGAGAATATACACACTCCTACATGCTCCTTTCAGATACAAATGATTCATGGAAATCAAAGTTAAGTATGGGTAGAGTAGTATGAGGTTTGTTCCCTTCCTGTATCACTTTAATTCCACCCACATGTATTTTACTGTTATTTCACCCAGTACTTAAATGCTGAAGGTGATTTCCACCCCCAAAAGAAGCAATTGAATCTTTGCTCTTAAAAAAAAATGAAAACACAACCCGTTTTGATGCTGTAATGGACATGCCTTTATTATGTTGTACTACAATTCTCCTTCTCTTTTACTGTACCAGATGTGTGAAGCCAATAACCAGCCTACACAGTGGCTGTGTAAATGAATTGCAAGTCAGACACACATCTGCTATATAAATAGTTGTTATACTCACCCTTTGTCACATGCAGTACAAAGTATCAGGGAATTAGAGAACAGGAGAAATCAGGTACTGCAGGAGAAGAGCTGAGTATTTTTGGGCTTAGTTTTTGTACCTTATAGTGCTTTGTTTTTCAGAACCAAGTTATTATCAGATAGAGGTGTGAGAAAAGGAGATCACTGAAGTTCAGTGGCTCAGGAGCAAGAATCTAAAAAGTTTAACAATGGTAGCCGAGCTAATACTTAGATTTTCAGACTGGTGTGTTTTTTCTGTCCTAGGTGTTACCAAGTGTAGATATCGACAGTGTATCAAGTGACAGTGTGAGTGTAAACCCCGTTCTTTCAGGCTCTGAACCTGCACTTCCTCCTGCTGACGCGGTAATACAGGTACTGATTGTCTAAAAGTCTGTGAATTCAAATTTGGTAAAAAAGAAAATATGCTAAATTGCTACAAAGTTATCTCATCCTGTTTTAGTTAAAGAAATTAGACAGTTTCAGGAAAAATGGAGTAATTATTTTGAAGAATTCATAATATGACTTATTTAAGAAAATGAAAAAATGCACCAAGACACAGTTCTTTGAAGATTAAATAACCACTGTTGCAAAACCTCTAAGAAAAACAGTGTTTCTCTGTCCTGTTGAGAGTTATAATCCCTTATTGGCCCACATCTCTCTAATTTACACTGGATTCAGTGTTCTTCCATGAAGGCTGAGGGTGTTCTTCATTCCTTCATCTGCTCCTTGGCTGCCCTCGAGTGCTCAGTGGCCTGTATGCGCAGCCTGCTCACTGGTAGCCTGTTGTGGCTGGAGTCAGTCTACCCCATTCTCCTTCCATATAACTTTTCAGAAGTGTTTTTCATCTAATCTAAGAAGTAACGACTGGTTTTGTGCAACTGAAATGCTAACTGCTGCGTGCTGAATGATAAGGTTGTCAACCAGGGTACGTGTTTGCAGGATGATCTATTGTTTCTTCCAGTGGACTGCTGTCCTGTGCACTGTGCAGGCTGGACAGTGTGAAGGCACAGTGATGCAGTGATTACCTTTTGTAGAGTTACTGAACCTTCTCTTTTCCCTGCATGTTAGTGGCTGTTCTGACTTAAGAAGTTAAGTCCTCCAGAGTCCTGTGTTCAGAGTGTTCACTGAGTAAGGCAGACACCATGACTAAAATAGTGATTATTATGTAAAAATGATACTATTAAATAACACTGTCGGAAATGCACAGAAATAAATTGCTTAAGACACTTCTAGGCTCTGGTGTGCTCTGGTGTGCTAAGTTTTACAATGTTTTGTCTTACTGTATTTTTAGTAAGAGTTCCAGGTATTGCTCTAGAACTTTTGATATTCCATTAGATTTGGTAACAAAAGGTTTTGATTGCCAGCAAACAATAAAAAGTTCTAGTAATCTTTCTTTATACTATGCAAAAGAATTCCTCCTAACTTTTAAGGTGGGTAAAGCACTTTTTCTGGATTCAGGCTATTGACAGTGAGTGATGATTGCATTGCATTCTTGTCGTGAAGTTTCTCTGGTAATGCATCTTTTTCCCCCACTGTGAAATACCTAACAATTTCACTCTGTCTTTGTAAGACTCCAGAAGACATACATGGTGAGGAGGAAGACACAAAGTTTCCAGGAACTAATTTCATTGATGTTACTAATGTAATGCAGGTAATTATACTGCAGAGATGTCCTTTCCTTTTAAATATTTCAATCTTTGTTTTATATTAATCTGTCATAACGGAAAATACAGTGTAGAAAATGAGTTTGCTTTACTCGTAACTTTACAAACACACTGTGAGCAATATTGAATTGTTTCTTGAATTTATTATTGAATTGTTATGGTATGCTTTGTTTATTGAATATTATTTATTATAAATAATATTACAAATTACTGTCTGTGGTTACCTTTCACCTCCTGCTTCATTTAGGACACAGGAGCTTGAAATGCTGTTGCTGGTTAATATTTCTCTTGCAGTGCTTTTGCCTCAAGCTTCTTTCCAGCTAGCCATGCTTGTGTGCATGTCAAAATCTACCCAAAATTCTTTTTACCCATTCTATGTGCTCCTGATCCCAGGATTAGAGTGTACATCAAATATTAACTCTGTAGCCTACAGGTCAATATGGTAGATTTATTTTAAAATGCATTCATCATTTAACATTATCAATTGGTTAAAACAGTTCTAAAGGGGTGCTTTACGTATCAAAAGTGGGGAAATGCTTTATTCTTTTTTAGTTTCAAAATGACCTTGTTATTGGAGGGGAGGAGTTAAATCTGTTTGGACAACTTTCTTCTATTTGCACAAAAAAATGCTTTATTTTATAAAAGTAAATAGGAAAGCTATTTAAGAGATAAGTTTATGAACTAACAAAAAAAAAATACCACAATGTTACATTTTTACATGCGAATAGTAGTTATTCATCATTTCTTTTTTTAATTTTTCTCCTGGATTGCTTTTATATTTTATTTTTGGCAATGGGATATATTTTAACCACAATACCAAAAACCGTTCCAAGTGAAACATATGTTTGGCCTATGACCATGCAGACAATGTTCTTAAAAATGTGCAAGGCAAACACAATGTGAAAGCATAAAATCAACCTCTGGAGTGGCAGGGGTATTTAAGACATCAAAAGAAAGTAAGGTTATTGTTATAAAAGAAGCTTCAGAATCAAGAAAAAATGTACATAAAATGCTCTACGGGAAAATAGTTTATTGTTGTCTTCCCCCTACACCCCTTTTATTATGAAAACTTTATTGTGTTAGAACTGAAGAGGATAAATATTTGTGTGAAATCTCTCTCTATTCTATTCTATTCTTTTTTTCTTTTTTTTTTTTCCCCCATGGTGAATATTGCAAAAAGGTCTCAGGACTCTGTCCCAGGCATTTCCTTTTCCTATGGTTTGTTTTACCTTTTCTACTAGAAGATATGTATTTAGGACATACTTAGAAGTACTGAAAGGCTGCAATAAGTTCTCCTCAGAGCCTTTTCTTCCACAGGCTGAACACCCCCAGCCTGGCCTCCCAGCAGAGGGGTTCCAGCCCTCCCAGCATTGCTGGGGCTCCTCTGGCCCTGCTCCCCCAGGTCCCTGTCTCTG
>JANHFX010028223.1:0-14165 GCA_027560015.1 Chloroceryle amazona
GGCCACAGCAGTGGCCCCTCCAGGGGCATCAAGCAGGCCCCCTGCTGCCCCCTGCCCAGTGCCCAGTTTGGGGGTGCAGCACCAGCACAAGCGCTGGGGAAAGCCCATGGAACCCCCGCTGGGACAGCAACACACCCCACGCTGTCCCTCGAGCCGTGGCTGTGACCCTGAGGCCCAGAAAGCTGATGTTCTTACCGCACAGATGACATCACAGCTGCTGGAAACTACAATTTAGAGGTTGTATGGTCAAGTTTCTTTTCTACAAGTGACAGACATCATTCAGGCTTGGTAATTTTGCCTCCAGCTGCTACCAAAAGGCCAATAGAGCCAACAACCTGAACTGATGCAGAAAAAGACAAGTCAAATCCAGGCCAAGAGGAAACTTCTTAAAAAAAAGATAATAAAAATAAACCACCCCACCTTAATCTGCTTCCCTGTCTCATCCTAAGAAGCACTTAAGAATAAACAAGAACAGAGTCAAAATGTTTACATTTTGGTGTAATTTATTGGCACAAAAATATTCAAATACAACATGGCATCTAAACATGGCTACTTTGTTGTATTTTGTGCATTGTTTTTAATATGTTTAATTCATAGATCATACCTATCTTCACCCTCATCTTTAATAACCATTATTTTCTGTTTCAAGTTATGACCAGTTCTCCCCACATCTGCCTCCTATGCCCAGGACTAACTTTCCCGAGTCACTTCCCAATTCTGCTTTTCCAATCCCGACGCTGGGGGAAGCTCTCAAGGGGTAGGTCATTTGTACCCTGCATCATCCAGCTTGCCACTGATCAACCCGCAGAGAGGTGCCTGACTTTGCTCAGCTCAAGGTCTGCAACTCTTGGATCTGCTCTGAGCTAGACTGGAACACGACTCCCGCACCAGCGTCAGGAGTGGATGGATATACAGTTTCCAATTTGGGGGCAAGAATTTAGTTTGAAAACAAGGTAACAGGATGAAACAACAGTAAAATTCTGCTGCTTTCTTTTCAGTTATCCAGCTCACCCCCCCCACCTGAACGAAGCCTCCTGCACAAGTTCATTGAGCTTGCTGCAGCCACACCAACGGGAACGACCAGGGCAGTAATTGATCTGCAAATGACTCGGTTACATTGCGAAGTCAAAACCCGTATATAGTTATTAGCAATGGATCACCAGTTCCCCAGAGACCAAGTGGAGCCATAGACATCTGTGGTACAATCAGTCTTCACTGTCCTGGAAACCCAAATCAAGTGTTGTGTTTCAGACAGCTTGTGTTTTTCTTCTTTTTTTTTTATCCAACAGCAGCTATACATTGGCTTGAACCAACTTTTAATATACAATAACTCTTTTCATTTACATCTCAAAATATCTGACAAAGTCCAACGTTCAGTTTGTGTTTGTAGAAGAGCAAGTTCGGAGTGCAAAAGCCTCCAGAATAAAAGATTGTGGATACTTTGGAATCTTCTGTTACCAGAAAGGACACCTAAAGAAAACAAAGACAGTGTAGTAATGCTGGCTTGCATGCAGTTTCATAAAGGCAACGCTGAGAAGGACTGAGATTCCATACTCACTAGGGCACCATCTTAGCATGGGGAAAGGTGATGGGTGATCCCTGTGTTTCTTTCCAGCTAACTGAGGAAAGCTGATGGGTGATCCCCGTGTTTCTTTCCAGCTAACTGGGGAAAGCTGATGGGTGATCCCTGTGTTTCTTTCCAGCTAACTGGGGAAAGCTGATGGGTGATCCCTGTGCTTCTTTCCAGCTAACTAACGAATAAAAATGCTATAAAAGATCTATTTCCTTAAGCAGAGCCCAAAGTTAGCTAACTCTCAAAGTGACAGCAAGCCATCTTTACTGTAACTGAATTCACTGACCAGCAAGTGCCTTGTTTCAAATGCTTAAAATCCTGAGGCTGACTTCTTATCACAGCTTTCTTAGAGGACTGTCTATGGAGCTGCTGTCACAGGCTGGCAAAATTTATCAGAGCAGAAACAACGCGTGGTAGGGCTCCTCCATATAACCAACTAACCAAGGGATGTTTTCCTCTCTCGGCTCAGATTATTCAGAGAAGGATTTTGCAAGGCTTAGCTGAGCGATGAACTCACCATCCGATGTAGCACTGGCACAGGTTCTCATGAGAAGTAGCTTGTTTAATGAGCAGTTCTACTTGTGTGGGTACATCGAGAGTTTCATCATGAGAGAAGTCTCGACCTTTGAAATTAAAGGATGAAAAAAACCAAACCATAAATAGAAGGCACAAATCACATAACCTATCTTGCTTCTGGGTGGCAAGTAAAAGTCCTGTCAGTCCTTAACTACACTTCCCTTACAGTCAATAAAATGCAAAGTTTTCCAAACATGGAGAACCTCAAAAGGCACACAGAGCCCAGAACTCTGTTTTCCCTGGTTTCTTCCTTTTACCTTCTCCAAACAATGGATAAATCAGATAACTTTCCAGTAGCTGGCATCCTGGTCCTTATCCCTTCAACTACCTTATCCAGCAGGTGGAGGGGAGTTTATAAGAAATTCAAGAGCATAAAATTTCACAACTGCTGCAAACTAAAGAGCCAGGACAGTAGAAACTCAACGTCCACTAACAAGCTAAGACAAGCAAAACAGAAAGTCTGTTTCGTTATGCTCACCATTGTACTTTTCAAATCAGGCTCCTTTGTAGCTAAATGAAGGCGCCAGTACTTGGGTGTGAGACAAACCCAGGAAAGCTGCCTCTTCCACATAATGAGAATATGTTAAATTTGAGGATTAAGATCTAAATGCAAGCACTGAAAGTAGGCTGATTTAATCAGATTTTGTGTTTATCTTACATAAACATAAAACCATGCTCACCAGTGAGCTTATCTCGAACCCTGTTGATGATTTGAATTGCCTTCTTATTTAGAGCTTCTGGCTTCACTAGCCCATCTCCTACTAAAAGACAGAAGGAGGAAAAGAGAATTAGGACTTCATCTGAACAATAAAAACATTTGTACTGCTGTTCCATCCGCCCTTCCCAAATACCAAATACCATCTGAGAGAAACCCCAGAGACCAGTATGTTTTCTGTCACCTTTTCTGACGAGAGAAGACAGGTTAATTCTGTCATTTTTGCTGATAAGGAGCAGTATCTGTCCCTTCTCATGTAATTGTATTTGGCTCATGGTAAAATTTTCTGATTGAAGAACTATTTCTGCATCAGTATAGAAACAACAGTGACACTTACTGAAGGAATGGATGGATTCAGGCACTGTGGTCCCAGTTTTCTTATGGGCTGTCTCACCCAATTCCACACTGTCCAACATTTCTATTGGGAAAAAGCCCAACAAAACAAAACAAGCATGAAAACAAAAGCATAAATGTGACTCTGAAAAGCAGATAAAATAATATTCTTCTGGAAACCTGAACAAAACTGTTAATCAGCTCCTTTGAAAAGTATCCTTGCCTGTGACCAAGCATAGCACACATCTCTGTCACTAATGGAAGCACATTACAGGAGCAAACATTATTTTTCCCCTGCTAACACACTGAAAAGCCTGATCCAACTTTTAGGACCATTTTGTGTAAGACTGTAATTGAAAGATAACACGAAATGATGTACAATTAACCTAAAACTACAAATAAATATGTTTATCTGTAGAGCCCTCCACAGGAAACACCATCCCTATGCTGCAGTCCCATAGCACACAACTAAGAGCAAAGCTCTCAATGTTCAGTCAGGTAACTACTTGCCAGGTTTGTACACTAATATTTGATAGTGAAGTAAATACCATACCAATTACACCTTGGATTACATCAGTTCCTGTGTGCTCCAGAAGGCAGTTAATGAAACGGTAAAGGAGGAGCTGCTTTTTGAGCCAAAGTATTGAACTCACCACTTCCACTCTTAAAGCTAATGATAATAAACTGGTCATTTATAATGTACTTTCGAGAAGAGGATGGAAAATGGATGCTAAAACCAACCCCACTCCAAACACTCATGACACACACCATCTTTTCTACTCACCTACTGACTGACTCGCCGAGTAGGAGTCTGTTCTTGTTCGCGAGCGCTTATTGCCCTTTGTATTTGCTGCAAGAAAACAAGGGGTTGAAGAGCATGAAGTAGGTTTTCAGTGTTTCATACCAAAATTTGTCCACAAACCACACGCACTTGACTGCCTTGTTCCAGATTTTAGGTCACCTGAAAATAGCTTTCAGCCCATGATGACAACTGTTCTTTGTGTTGAAAGGTGAAAGGGTTTAACCACCACGGTAATTTCACAGCACTACCCCTAAAACCACGTGGGTACAGAAACAGCACGTGCAAACCAACCACTTCATCAGACTGCCTTCCAACAGACACTGGATTTCAGGCTCCTGGATTTCTTGTATGAAATCAGACTGATTGTTCTCTTGGAGCCACTGCTGTTTCAGAATCACTTACTGTCCATCAGCCGCCAGTTCAGTAAGGGATCGTACACAAAGGCTTCAAGCACAGCCATGACACTGTCCTTGTGTTCACGCAGAACTTCCATCACCGTGTGACAGGTGATTCTGTAATTGCCATCGAGGCCTGTCACCTTCAGAAGAGAAAGAAGTCAATCAACCATACTGCACAACTCCAACCCCAGCATTCAGGGAGCAGGACGTGGCTTGTGCTTGGAACTGGAATTGGCTACGCTTTGTTCATTAAGAGAACGAGACTGATGTTCATTACAAACTAAGCAGCTCTCTTCTGCCATTAGATCATCTTTTGAAGTACCATGCCATTGGCTGTGTCTAGTTGACTCGGGTATTTGAAATGAGAAAACTATGGAAGGCCTAAAAATGGAAGGCATTTCAGCTTTTCATATAAAGGAAAAAGTTTCCTTCCATTGTATTGTAAAGATCACAGGAGATATTTTACCTTAGAGGAGAAAAATGCAGCTGAAATCTTAACACCGTGGGTTCTTACAGGAGTGGAGAGGTTTAGCCACAATAGAAAACACAGGAAAAACTAAGAAACTGGTGCCAAGAACAATCCCTTTCATATTAAAGAGGGATGTTTACCTCCATAGCATTTGTCAGCATCCTTGTTAACCTAAATGGAATCTTCTCTGGGAACTTTTCTCTTGTCATAGCAACCTATAGACATGAGGATGGAGAATTAGTAAATTATTAGCTAACTTATTATTATTTACAAGTTAATAACTATTGATTGGTTGGATTTTTTTGCTACAACATTGAAGGTTGTATTTGACATAGAAAATAAAGTCCCAGCTTTAAGTTCCTGAGTTTCCACAAATATTTGTGAAAAACTAATAATTAACTTAAACCAACATTATATATTAACTGATAATTAACTTGATGCCACAGAGGGAAAACTCAAGTGTGTGCCCAGTTGCTGGTGTCAAGTAACAGTGACTGCCCACCTGCAGCTTAAATTGCTCCAAGAAATTATCTGGAAAAGCCATGTTAGCATTTCTTTGCTTGTTCCAGTGCTTAGCTAATCCCTGAGACACACCTCTGAGATAAAACATCATTTTCATCTTGCCTGTAGGTCAAGTGAAGCCCAAAAGAGAGCCAAAGGGCTTGCCCAGGATCACACTCCAAGGTCAGTTTGTCCCAGCTTAAAGATTCATTTCTGTTCCACCAGAAAATGGGAGATATTACAGACAATTTTATGCCCAAATACAAAGACTTACCTCAAAACAGTCCCCGAAGTCGATATGCAGGATCTTTCCACTCAGTCTGTCTAACATCAGATTGGACGGGTGTCTTTGATGAAGGAGAAAAAAAACCAGAGTGACAGACCATTATAAAACCCCAAAGTAAATCACAGCAGCTCCACTCTGATATTCATCTTCATGAACAAGAACAGCCAGTGACAGCTTGCTTGTTTGAGATCTTCAATCTCAGGATGAACAGAATAGCTCCCTGACAGTGCATCTATCACATTGTTTTTGTAATTATCTCTCAGGAGCTAGAGATCTTCTCACCTTGGAAGATAAACAACCTAACGGATGAGAGCCATCAGTACACTTTGTGGACATGAACATTTATTTTTCAGTTCAGATAAATTCTTCTGCTTGTTTTACGCTTTTTATTTTTTTTTTCAGTATAGAAAAATAGAATTCATTATGCTGTAGGTGAAGTAATGTAGATTGGATTGCCTCCAGAAGAGAATCAATCCAGTCTAGGAAAACCACGATGCTGCTATTCAAGCTGACTTGTTCTGATTTTATTTTAATTCAACATTTAAAGGTTTATAATTTTATTGTAAAGACCTTTAAGTTCAGGAATAAAAGCCTTTATTCTAAAAACATTTGAGGGTTCAGCTGGTTTTGCATTAGACCTTAAACCTAAAATTAACTGTATTTTGAAGTTGATGCCCCTTTTTGACAGTAAGACATTTACTACATCAAACGTGTTCATTTATTTATTTTTTTTTTGCATTATTTACCCAATTCCCTCCAGAATATCTCTGCATTGTAGGTCAGAAAAGCACCAGCCAAGGTAGCAGTTAAACCAACATTAACATTCATTTATTTTAAGTCTAGAGCAATCTTTGGGGAGTATTTATGAGGACTTCATGTGTCTCTCTGACAACACACATAGCACTAGAGGAAACAAAAAGCAATGCTCAATCATGGTGCTTCTTTCCTCCCCATAAAGCTGGATGTACATGTGCAGTCCTAAAAGACTGAAAAAAAAAAACCAACACAAAACCCAAGAAAATAAACAAAACAAAAACCAGAAAAAAAAACCCCAGCCTTCTCATGTGCATGAAGCACACAGATTGGTGGCAAAAGCTCTCAGTATTTCTGTTTTATGGAGTTGATGGAAAAAGATTTCCCATTCTGTGAGTGAAAGGAAAGGACAAAATTCTAAGTTATGGTCCTTGACATAATTCTGTGAGTATTCCTCACAGTGGAAGAAACTCTTATTTGTACTACATTACACAAGAACTACTTTCAGCACTGCAGGCATGAGACATAACAGCAGAACAATTAGGTCTTAAAAGATGTTATCGTTACAGCTTGGCAATAACCACAGTGAAAGACATTATCCTAAGAACAGATCCAAGGAATTAATTGACAGGGCTACACAGTATGTGCTTTTATTTAAATGAATCCTTTCCAATTTCACTTACCTGTCCCCAAGGCCCAAAATGTACCCAACCATTGACATCACAGCTAGTGACCGAGTGTAGTTCGTTCTTCTGTCAAACCACACCTACAAGTGGAGGCAAAATAGAACAGTCAGGCAGGCAGATTATATTTTAATATATATATAAACTACTTGCATTTTGCACAAGGCAAAACTGAGATATGCTTAGGTTCAATATGCTCCATAACCTGAGGGGGTTTAGACACCCCACAGGCTTGAATTAGATGTTTAAGCCATTAAGGGAATATATTCTGAGGCTCCTGCTTTTCTCTCCCCATGCACAGAGCTTCTGCCTCCAGCCCTGGGCTTTGGACTTCATTCTGCAGAGAAGGTAATTCCATGTTATGCTGATTGCCAAAATACGAGCTGAACTCACCTCTGAGCTTGGACTTTTCAACCACAGGAGTTTGGCCAGGTCATCACCAGCTGTGTTGTTGACAGCATGTTCAAACACTTCTACTTTCTGCATCAGAGTCAGGTGGTCGTAATCTGGAGCCATCTATAATTGAGAAGTGACACTCAGCAACTTAAATAAAATCACCTCCAGTAATCCCTAATTGTACTGGGAGAAACACAGTAATCACAAATAGTTTTATATCAAGTTTATATTAGAATTATTTGTAGACTGACCAGTATATTCCTACAGGCAGTGAGACGACCACCTAACAGCAAAGAATTCATGTGAAAATGGGATAGCAAACGATACAACATCCACAAAGTAGCCCCTAGCCATATTCAATTAAAAATACTGTGAAGGTAAATATGTTTCAAAAAAAGCTCTTCTGGGTCAGCCCATGCTTTCCTTTTTGGCAAGCAATTCCAATGTTCAGTTTCTCCAGCCTGCCTATATTTGGCCCTGCTGCTGAGACAAAGTTTGCAGATGCCAGCACCTTGTAGAAGGCACAGTCACGAAAAATGCCAGCAACAATTTAGTCACCATATGGGAACAACTTGTGGTCACTGCTAAAACAGGAAAGGAGAAACAAACAAACATATGGCTAGTTTTACCTCTTGGTAGCATTTTATAACTCCTATCTGATATTTCTGCATTTATCCCCGGAAGAAATAACAACCAGAAAACAGGTGCAGGAAGAACAAACTGTGCACCATTCATCTTCTTCATTAAGACACTGATGTCCTAAAAGAATGTACCAAAAGCTCTGCCAGCTTTGCCCTTTACCCGCAGCATGATGCGATGCTCGATGTTGAGCAGGATCTTTTTCTTCTCTCTGTAGTCTCGGATGAGTGCGTGCAGCGTGTCACAGTGGGGGACCCAGCCAATCAAGCCTGAATTTGTAGACAGGGGAATAACAGCATATCTCTGGATGCTACAGGAAAAAAAGAGGAGAATCAGAGCTGAAATTGTCACACGCTGCAAATCGTTACATTTTGAGATGCTTAAAACAACCACTGCTAAATCTGATTCTGATCCAAATTGTCTCCTCAGTAATTGAAGACAAGAAAAGCAGGGCAAACAGATCTGAAACATCCATTTGGACAGATTGCTGCCAGATAATCTACAGACATTCTGAACGCTTACGTGGTTCGCACTGAAAGATTGCTTTCAGAAGGTACAAGTTATGTCATCCGCGATGATCTGTTATTTGAACATGATATTTGAGATGTTCATGCTTGAAAGAGACTGTACAGTCTTGCAGCCTGTGACTATTTACGAAGCTATTTAGTGACTGTAATAAAACATCCTTGACAAAAACCCCAAAAAACCAACACTGTTCTCAGGCTCCTAAAGCAGTGCTCAAGCTACCCTGAAACAGAGGTTGCCTCAAAGGCCATAACTATTTACCAGATGCAACCTCAATTAAATAAAACAAACAATCCCATCAGGATCCCTTCAGGATACATTTCCTCCAGGTTTGGATCCTGTGAATGTTTTTTTCTTTCTCTTTATTTTTGTTTGTTAAATTAACTTCCAGGATCTGCCATTTCCTCACAAACCAGCCGATTGTGCCGAGGGTTACTGAGAAACTGCAGCTAGGCAGGGAGTTGCTTGTGCATAAGCACGCTCAGTGATTATCCACAACACGTACCTGAGGTTTTTACGAAGAGAAGTTGGGTCGTTTGCTAGCAGAGTGTTGACCAACCCAAAAAGCTGCATCACTCTTTCATCTTGGCGAAGGTCTTCATGACCTTTTAGAAGGAACACAAACTCATGCCCGTTGCTTCCTGTGAAAGAATTAATACAGAAAAGTTTACCCTTGCTGAACAACCAGACAAGAGTAAATACACGTGCACTCAGGAACGGGCAAGCGTAGCGGTCTGGTGAGCTGGACTGCTAAGAAATACCTCACTCGAAAGGAAACCTTGGAAAGGTTTTACCTGGTAAATAAGCAGCTTGACCTAAGAGCAATGAGTGTTTAGATATGGGAAAAGCCATTTACCCATTAACGTTAACTTCCTGGGCCGCTGCTTGGAGGTGATGACCTGCAGCGAGGGTGCGATGGACTGAATGCGGATGATGGGCTGGTTGGGATCGTACGTTCCTGGCACCGCCAATTCCAGGTCCCGGCACATTAAGAGTTTTGGTGACACGTACTGCAGTTCCAAAGAAGTGAGCTGCCAAAACAGAATACAACCCTTCAGAATGTCAGTTAAATTTCACCGAAACACCTGAGGAGTTCATGCTGTCGAGGGACCTGCAACAGTTCAGTCAGTCATCAATACTCCAGATGCTTGCAGCCAAGTGCTGCCTGAGCAGCAGACTTGCAGGAAATCATCCACAGGGATTTCCAGAATACTGGATTTGATTGCTTTGAATAACCAGAGAACACAAAACAAAGATTGGTATTGACAACTTGCACTGTGAGTCCACAGCTGAGCTGTACCACTTCCCCACCTGAGGCAGCTGCTTTGAAATGCGCCGGAACACGTGGTAATAGAGGTCCCAGGCCTGAGTTAGGTCTTTGACATTCCCCGATTTCATGTACTTCCTGCACCATTCCTGAGCTTCCATTAGATCTCTGCCATAGGCCTAGGGAGGAGGTGAGAACAGAAGAAACATTTCTACAGGCTATAGTGGAACAGGTGGAGACCACTTAGTGCCCACAGGGAGCATCACCAGAGTCTATTTTCAAATGGCATTACAAATACTTTCAAAAATAGACTTTATGATAGGAGCCAACTGAACGAACAGAAACACCCTTTCACAGCAGCTACACAAGCTCAAATAATTCCTTTTGCTGGCTCGACAGAGATGATCTCTACTACCTGTGCTGGTGGTTGCCATGAAGCAGAGCAGACTGGAATTAGAAGAGTGTGTTTTTCAGACCCTACCAGACACCCAGATAAGACTCCAGGGCAACCTGTCCTACTATGGCCCCTGTAGTCACCAAAAGAGATACAGATCTGAACACGAATGTCAATAACCAAGCCTGCAACTAATGTAATGAGTCCCGAGAGATTTACCCTCCATATTAGATTGCAAAGGTCCTTGTAACACATGTGGGGCAGGTGTTTCTCCTGCCTGGTTTTGAGGGCACACGGGTTATGCTCTTGGCTGTTTGCTGATACCTGATTGAAGGACGTCTCTTTTAAAGTCTGAGGCCCACGCTCCATCATGGCATGAAGTGGTTCCAGCACTTCGAACATTCCCTTCACGTTCCTTTCTCCAAAATACAGACGAGATGCTTCTTCCAACCCTTCATGCCACATCTCATGCCACAGGATGGCTACACGGATTAGCTCTTCACTCACCTGTTTTAGGACAGGGAAAAAAAAAAAAAAGAAAAGAAGGATTCAACACCTAAAGAAAAACACCGTGACTGACTTTGAAATGCAAACCTTCCTTCTCCAACGATGCTGGAATTTCTGTTGCTGGCAGATAGAGGGAGCCACGAGAACTCCCAGAACCTTTCCTGCAAGAAGCTGATCAGGTTTTTCTCATCTTATTTGTTGCCTTTGAAATTTCCTCTGCAGTTGTGCAGCTTGGCCTGCAAGCATTACTATTCATTTATTCATGGAAATCTGTAGCAAATGGATTAAACTACTCTTGCGATGCGACGCTCGGTAAATTTTGTTTCCATTTTTCATTAAGCAAAAAATATCTCTATGGAACGATGCTTCATTTAGTTCTTCTCTAAACTTATTCATAAGGAGACACAAGAATTCAGTGTTTGAACGTTCAGGTCCTTTTTAAATTCCAGCATTTTCTTGAAATGACACTAATACTGTAGCTTCTATGAAGTTAAACAAAAACCACAACCCAAATTAATTCTACTTGAACGAGATCAGCAATGAATAGTGATTTTGTGTTATTACACCCACGGTACACCCATTCCTGAAACACTCCAGGCACTAAGGTACAGGACACTAAATACTCACCATCATTGCCTGCTGCACCAGAGTGTTACTGTGCTCACACATGTTTTTCAAGATCTTATTTGCAGCGTTGTGACGAGCGGTGGTTGTAGATTTCGAGGCCACGGTCAAAGGATAGATCAAAGCCTACAAGGGACACCAACCCATAATATTTTGGAATCGCACAGAAGAGCAACAGAAATTGAAAGCTTAGCAAGGCATTAATAAATAGCAGCCTTAGGGCTAGACAAGAGAAAGCAGGATTGCTTCTGGAAAGAGGTGACTGGAATTTGCTATTCAAAGTCTTCCGTTCTGAGAAGATTACAAGACTTTAATTCACTAAGTAGCAGAATGACTTTGAGAGCCTGCATCAAACTGGAAGAACAAAAAAACTGGAACTGGTTTTAGTATTTTGTGATTTTCCACACTGCAGGAAGAAATTCAGCTAACTCCCCTGTGAAGGAGCCTCTCAGGAGTCACTTAATGAGATGATTTGCACCACCCAGTGTTCTATTAGACAGGTGCTGCACGGCTCATCCACCTCTTCTTTCCATTTTCATGTGAACAGTGCTGAGATAAAAGAAGCAGCAGCCAAAATAGTCCCCACCCTCACCAGCCTCACTTGCTGTGACTTCCAGCAGAGAGATCTCAGGGAGGGGAAATGGAACACAGGAAATGCCTGCGTAAGCGAGCATTTGTCTACAGACATTTCTCCTCTAAGCCAGAGCTTACCTGGGGGTGGTACCGTCCAATATCTGTGAGGAGCTGATGAATCAGACGTCCTACTAATGGTCGAGGGGTGTCAATTCTTGCAATAAGCTGAGGGATAACCTAATAGTAAGGATAAGTAAAATAAACATCCCTGTCATCTCATAGGCTTAGCTCACAAGCTGTTCTGCCCTCTGCTAGAGGCCTCTCAGTCTCTAAAGGTGACACAGAGACCCACCACTCATTTTTGAGATGGTCCAAAGAGTGTCAGAAACACAGACCAACTCCATGAGATCACAAGTGCTCTCTGCAAAATAGGATCCTCTTATGGAAAGCGTAAGATGTGTCTTGAAAAACGCTTGAGTAAGAAATAAAGCCTTCTTTTGTTTATTTACAAGAGTCATTCTACAAGGCAATCCTGAACTAGACTGACTGGGAATTACACCAGAGCAGCACAGTGGTGTTTTACACTCAAGCGCCACGGAATGCACATCATCTTCAATTTAAAGTTTTGATTCTCATTCATATGCAGTAATCCACATAAAAATACAGAAATGCACGCAAGAATGTCTCCTGTCTCTGATCAAGATGCCTGTGAAATCAGTTACGAGTTGTAGTACACGCTGCTGTCACTACTCACCTACAGAGGTTTAGCAAAGGATCATCATGGATATCATCTAACAAATCCCCAAGCTCCTCCCAGAGCTGAGCTTTGTCTTAGCCCTTCGTGCTCCTTACCTGCAGCCAAGTGTCTATCTGGATCGCCTTGACTCCTTCTACCAGAGCCTCATTCACATCAGGCCAGTGACCGTAGTCAAACCACAGAGTAAGGACTCTGGAAAAGAGAAATACATTAGTTTGGAATGAAATGAATCCCCCCATTCCAGTCAAATACCTTCAGACCCATTTACAAGTGACTCTTCCTCCCAAAAGCCAGAGATAGCAGGATCAGGGCTAATCCACCCAACATCACTTAGCTTGGACTGAAGCATTCACTCAGTTTAATGACACCAAAAAGAGCAGAAACAGGTTCTACCTAATGTTAAACCACGCACCCTTATCGACTGGATTTCATTTACTATGTGCTTTCATAGGTACCTTAGAGTGTCTTGTAGGTTGTTTCCTCGAGACAGAGATATGGATCGGAAGAAACCCTGGACAGCAGGGACTGTGTACATCAGGAGGGTCTTGGATAAATCCTTTGGGAATGAAAATTGCTGCATTAGTTCTACACAAGCACATCAGTCCACATGAACCTTAAACTTAGCAAGGGGAAAGAGAGAAAAATATGTAGAAACAGGAAGAAATATGTGGAAAACGATCCAATCCGCATTAAGAGTTGACTTCTGCTCATATTCCTCACAGGACATGTTGCTTCTGGAGTTTCTGTTTTGCTTGACTACACAAAGGGCTTTCAGCCTGGCAGGGAACGTACCATGAAGTGTTTTTAGACTTTAGTTTATTGCCAAAACTAGAGCAAAACAACCTAAAATGTACAACCCTACTTCAACTGATAAGTAAAAGAGATTCTCAGCCTTTCATGAAGATCTTAAGCAGCAGAACCTGTCAATGCACACTGTATTGCCTATGACAGCCAACCATCCCTTGGATTTAGTGCACAGCTCATTTAGGATCACTTGCATTAATTTATCCCTTTCACTTAAGGCTGAGTTGACCTGAACTTCCTCACTTTTGCTGGAAGCTATGAAAAGAGCTACAAAGATGATAAAGGGATGGGAGTATCTCTCTGCTGAGGAAAGGCTGAGAGCCCTGGGGCTGTTTAGCCTGGAAAAGAGAAGATAGAGGGGATTTTATGAATGTTTAAAAATATCTGCAGGGTGGGTGTCGAGTAGAAGGGGCCAGGCTCTTGTCAGTGGTGCCCTGGGATAGGATGAGAGGTGATGGGCACGAGGGGAAACACAGGGAGTTCCTCCTCTACATGAGGAGAAACTTCTTCAAGGTGAGAGTGACAGAGCCTGGCCCAGGCTGCCCAGAGAGGTTGTGGAGTCTCCTGCTCTGGAGACTTTCAAGCCCCCC
>JANHFX010028223.1:14265-60907 GCA_027560015.1 Chloroceryle amazona
GCTCTGTTCCTGTGTGGGCTGCCCTGGGTGACCCTGCTCTGGCAGGGGGGTTGGACTTGCTGATCTCCAGAGGTCCCCTCCAACCCCACCATTCTGTGATTCCATGAATACACACACACGCACCAGAGCTTGCACAGCAGCTTGCTCCCCACTGTAATGTTTTCCCGTGTCTAAGCTCCCGAGATGAACAGGGAGGGAGGATGATACCTCAGTGACTTTCTTCTGCACTGGAGATGGGATGGGGCTGTTCTCTGTGCTCTCTGCATCGCTCTCACTGTTGCTGCCCTCGGTGTTAGCGCTGGTGATGCTGGCTCCACTGGCGTGACGGAGTTTCTTCTTCTCATCTCTAGCCTGGTTTTGATGTTTGTAGTGAAGGACTGCTTCAAAATTCATCACTGCCCAGGCATGCCAAGCCTGCCAACAAGAGAGGACAAAAGTCAGAAGGAAGAGGAATCCTTTCTGCAACCTGTACTTTCTAATTATTTGAGGTGATAAACCAACCCTTCTGAGCTGCAGCCAACAGTAGAAATACCCTGCAGACAACACAATGCTTTGCTTTCTCTAATTGCTTGTAGTTTTATCTGTCTTATCTTAAATATAATCGTGGTGAGTTCTTGGCCAGGAGCTCCCTGTTTGATATTCAGGCAAAGGAACTCTGTAGCAAAAATTAAATCCCATTCCATTCAGATACACCTTAAGTTTTCAAATTTCAAATGAAGATTAATAGGTTAGGACCAGAGGAGGTGTAACAGGAGGAAGTACAGGAGATGGCTGCCTCAGAAGACCTGGCACCAAACAGTAATTGAAATTTCAGAGTCCTGAAATCAAAGGCTCTTTGGAGAATTAGCAACAAGGCTACTTTCTTAGCTCAAGTATCCTGGGTGAGAACAAGTTAATTTATTTCCTTTTAGCTTATCCTTTCTCCTTCACTGTTAACGGATAGGAGGGAAAGTCTTAAATGCCAGATAGAAACTGAACTGTGGCCTAATTTTACCAGCCAGATAAAATTCTAAACAAGAACCTCATGGGCTGCTTTCTCTGCTTTTTAATCCTACTCACAGTAACAATGCAGATAGTTACAGGAGATCTTCCTGTGAACTATTTCCTGTAGAATGGGATGCAATCAGCTTTACTGATCTCTCTGCAGTGGTGCCTGGCAGCTTTCCCTTACTGACCTTGTACCAGTTGCGGTCGTGCTCCGTTGCAGCACTGTAGTATTGCAAGACTTTGGGGATGGTACTCTCATTGATGCCTTGCAGGTTCAGCTGCCACTCACCCAGCTTCAGGAAGCACCTGGTTAAGCAAAGGGATTATTGATTCAGAACCTAGAATGAAAATGAAGCCTGCTGGATTAAGAGGCAGATTTCAGAGATGAAATCTGAAAGACATTTCATGTGGTAAACCCACTCGATGAGCCTCTTCCGCAGACTGGGAGCGCTACACGTTAACACGTGAGGTTAAAAACACCAACAGCCTGCTCGTGTGTAGAACTGATTAATGGCTTCATTTTAGGAGGAAAAGTGAGGGTCAAACTTTGTTCCTCATTCATATCAGTTATAAAATAAACATCAGAAGATGCTACCAGTAGCACCAAAAGAACTTCATCAGCACAGATGAAACGCACACGGCGTGTGCTGGCTACCAGCTCACCAGCCTGTGGATCAACCTTCCGGAGAGAACGCTGCATGGACAACCCATGGACACAGTGACTGCTCTTCCCCCAAGCCAGAGCCCCATTAAGTCATCCTCCTCTCAGAGGAAAGGAAAAACATCATAGTTTTACAGCAGCAGGGTGAGGCTGTGAAGATTTGTGCAAAGCTTTATACTCTGCTCCCTCAGCAGGCTTTAAACAGCACAGCTACACAGCCTTCCTTTCTGCATTTTGAGTTTTCCAGAAAGCTTTGTGCAAGAAAAATACCGTGCACAACTCGTTACTAATTTGTCTGCCATGACAGTCACTCTGAAAAAGTAAGATGCTGGCATTATCAAGTTCCCTTTCTCATACAAACAAGTTGTGTGCATGCCTCCTTTTTTTTTTAAAAAAAAAAAGGCAAACCTTCAACAGTAAGCACGATGCAATTTTTTCTTCAAATTAGAAATGACAGATCTGGCACCTCCAGATCCATAGAGGAAAATGGAGATTACAAGATGTGTTTTTAATGCAATAATATTTTAAGAGGCCATCACATGCTGGGCATTGACTGCCCAAAGTGCTGCTGTTGTATTAAAGGCACAGGCTGCCAAGCACAGATGTGCCAGGCTTGCAGGAAGTGTTTCTTTCCTGCTGTCTGGATCTCCTGAAAACCAAAGCAATAGACATGCTGGGAGCTCTGCCTTCTGCCAGGGAGCCACGGTGCTGGAAAAATACAACCAGCAACAGATACAAACTTGTTTACACTGATGTGTCACAATAACATTTACTGAAAACTACTTAACAGATAAGAATGTAATGCCAAATGAGTCGCTACCAGCTAACTGAGAAATCCCCCGTTCCTTTTAATCAAAGCAAGACCCTTGTCTGAACCGTGCCATCTACACGGACCCTGCAACCTCAGCAAAGACACTGCTAGAGGGGGTCTGAGGACCAGGAGCTGACCGTGCCATGAGCTTGTGGAGTTCCTGCTTGTGCTGCTGGTCCTCAGTTGCAATAGCGTGCTGTGCCTGCTGCTGCATGGTCTGCACGAAGTGCTGCATGTGCTGGAACGCGTCGATCTGTAATTGGACGATGGTTGCGTTAGGGACCAAAGGGGTTAAATACAACTTCACAAGAGAGGAAGACAAGGTGGAAATGACTTTTCACTGAAAGGAAAAAATAAAGGTTTGTTTTCTTTCTAAGCTTTTTAGCTATTTTCTTCCCTCTATAATCAGTTTATACTCTACCTATGGAGCACCAAATGAATGAAGAAGTTCGAGATTCTTGATGTCTCAGAAATCTGGCTGCTGAAATACTACAAATTTTGAGGGAAGACTCACATATTCTTACACATGGGCTCAACATATTCTTGCATCAGTTTATTTTAGATACACTTTCTTCTCCCATCCCCTTAATCTTGGTGCCTTCTTTCATTCTGCTTTCTACAACTGCACCAGCTTCCTGCATCTTGTCTATTTATTACAGCTCAAACACAGAAAAGACACAGAAACTTTCACTCAGAGGCAGGCAGAGAAGGTCCGTAGACTTCTTGAGTCATTTACTGAAGATTAAGAGACCACGACACTGTTTTACAAAGCTAGCAGTACAGGGCCTCAGCAGCAGCTCCTCCTCTGTTTTTTAAGTTCAAATAAAGAATAGTTAGGTCATGGCAGTGTCCTCATAGCAATGGCTCTGCTCCAGTACTGGCAATCCCAGAGACAGGAAAAATAAAAAAGATGTGGCAGAATATGAGAATAAATGGAGGCTTTAATGTATATTAAAAAAAAAAGAGATAAGTGATCCAGTCTGGAGCTTATTGGATTTGATTATGTAAATTCTCCCTGTGTTGCAATGTCAAAAACATTCACCCTAGGCTCTTTGGAGCCAAACTGCTCCCATGACAAAGCCCTAGGTACTTTTCAGCTGTCTTTCAGTTAGAAATTTTCAATAATGTCCTTAATAAAAGTCAGTTTTGCTTAGCAACTAAGCACAAACTGTTCAGTATATTTTTCTAAAACTGGTAATAAAAACCCCCTTAGTCTTTCAGCGTCTGACCCTGGCCAGCTTGGAGACCTGGCAATTGGAACGGACAAAAAGTCAATTACCAAGCCCACACAGTAAAATCCCGGTGAGGACAGAGGAGCTGCTATTCACCATGAATCCTGGCTGCACTCCTTGGGTACCTGATGCTGGTTTAGCAAAAATCACCTTTCCATGTAGGAGTTAAAATTAGGGCCAGGCCTTCTGCATCACTACAGAGTTTTAATCGAACATTTCAGAAGCATAGCTTCTGAATGGAAAGGGATTAGTCTGTCTTTTTGAGGTGAGCAAAAAGAAAACCTTCAGCCTTGACTTTGTTCTGGGGGGATTATGAAGAGCTAAGGTGCGTGTCACAGCACAAAACCCGAGAGCGCGCTGTGCTCTTCTGTACCTTACGGGCGCTCTTCCACATGTGCTTCATGTACGCGTAAGTCACTTGGGGATGTACTGTTGGCAGCGGGTGATCCAGCTGGCGAGATGGATCCACTCCCAAAAGCAGGACAAGTGTCTTATGGGCCAAAGCCTGGAGAAGGTTACAAAGAGGAAAAAGCAGGTTAAAACCAGCTCATTCCTACCTCCATTTCATATTGACTACAGAATTGCCTGCCGCTAAAAAATATCTCTGACCCTCCAGATAAAACACAGACACAGCAGCCTTGTTACTGCTCCCTGGGCTCACAGGAGTACCACATGCTGAACCATGTGTCCTCACTGGGATCAGAGCGATAGAATCCCATTTCAGAAGCCAGCAGAATGTGTGAAGTCTCTGTTTCGATCATTTTTTGGGAATAAAACTCGTGGCAAATGTTGGAATAGGATTGTAATGTTCAATTATAACCATGTCACATTCCAGATTTGACAAAGAGTGCTTTAGCAGAGAGATGTTATTAATAACTACCAGTGCTGCATAAGAACTTTCAGGTATAACAAGCCACCAAAAAAATGGCTCTGAGGCTCTCAGGTGCAATACTAGCCCCACAAAAATAACCTTGGCTACAAGGATGAACTCTACGCTCGTTACTATTTTAGCATTTCAATAATTTCTCACCAGTGGCCTCCTCAGAGAACAGTCCATCCTGCTTGGGCAATGAAAGTATTTGGAAATGTTCAAGACTGAAGCAGCACGACAAAGCCAACCCTCTAAAAACCTGCTGTAGAGGGTAGAGCTTGCTAATGCTCACCAGTCTCCCGCTCTTGCCACACAAGCTGGCATACTTGAGCCAAGTTCTCATGTCCTCGTGAGGATTCACAACCAGAGATCGGACCATCAATATTCTTTGCCAGTCTTCCACAATTCGTTGACAGCCCTGAGAGAAAAAGGAAGAGAGAACATGTTAGTGGTTTATCTCCAAGCTACTCTGCAGAGCTTTAATTCAGAATCTGAAGGGATTTTTTTCCCACGATGGAGATACTTCAGTGCCCACAATTCACAGCATGCTGACGTTATGAACCAGCTGGCTATTTCTTTAATACTGCAATGTGGGAAGAAGGTTAAGTCCTTGACTGCTCTTCTCTGCAGACAGGTCAGTGTTTGCAGTCTAACAATACCCTCTAATGGAAAAAGGGGGAAAGCTTCTAAAGCAGAAATGCATCAAAAAAAAACAAAACAGGGAAGCTCTTCGTTCAATTCCAAACCTAGTCAAGAGTTTTATAACCCTTCTCAACCTAGTTTTAAAGCCTGTTTTTGGTTTAAACAAGGAGAAATCTCAATATAAAAATGGTACAAAACCAATGGTACAAAGATATTTTTGTTATTGCCCTTCTTCTTTTCCTTGCACATGCTGCTTTTAGAGGCTGGCGTGACCAAACTGATCATTCTGCCAGAACCTGTAGTTCCGACTGCTATGCTGCTTGTGCAAGCATTGTCTGGTTCTTGTCTGCCTGAAGGAGAGGCACAACACCACGGTCAGTCAGAGCAGCATGAGGCTGTATTTCAGGTGTTCAAGGATGCCACAGAGAAGTAATGTTGAAGGGACAGTAGCAACCAAATACATGGTGCTTCCTGGAATGGCAAACTTCAGGGTACAGTGATGCTGTGAAGTTCATATTGGCCCAGAGACAACTTGAGACTTAATTTTGAGGTAAACAAAAGAACTTCCAATGGCAACAAGCACCGTAGCATCCATTTCTTTCCCTTTTTCTTTTTGCCCAAAGTTGAGGGCTGGGAAGTTATGCAAATACCCAAATAAATCTCATCCAATAGGCATTTAAAAATTATTAAAAAGCAGCTATAAAATGTGCAAGAACTGTATGTTCTGCTTTCAGGACTATAAACAGCTGCATTAAGACATCACACTTCCCGTCACTCAATTTCTCCACCCCAGTGGAATGGCCCTGAGCTTTTCCTGACAGGAATGCAGATGGGAGACTAAAAGCTTTGTCACAGTTTCCCAAACAGCTAAAAAGAAAATATGCAGCAGCAACAGCCTTTCGTAAGGAGGCAGATCGAGCAGTCACAGTGAAGAGCTCTGCAGAGGGAGAAATTCTTCCTCCAGGCAGCGTATCAATATTGGTATAATGAGAGCTTTTTACCCTAAACATGCTTCCCCCCCACCCCTTCCTGGAATCACCTCTTTAAACAAAACTCCTGTATGTTCTACTACATCTGATGATGTTCACTTCACTGTAGGGATGCCTCTTGCAAGGAAATAGTCTCAAAATATTTGGCTGTTTTCCATCTTCAGAGGTGCTTTGGATTTTTGCTCTTTAGAGTAAGAAAGGCACAAACTTCTCTTTAAATAGAGCAAAAGCAGCATTGCTAAGGGTCTCTATGAGGACAAGGCTAAACACAGAATCATTCAGATTGGAAAAGACCTTTAAGATCAGTGAATACAACCATAAACCTAATCCTACCAAGTCCACCACTAAACCATGTCCCCAAGTGCCACCTATCAATTGGAGATGTCCTTGTAAGAAGTCAGAAAGGAACTGGACCATCTTGTACAATATATGAACTCTCTGTCCAGTTTTCCAGCAGCGAGAGAGAATTCACTTCTCCTTAAAATGCAGCAAGCCAGGTGAAAAGTTCAAACTGCCCCTATCCAAACCGGTATTTCCAGGTGTGATCCAACACTGACACAAACAGCCTTGGAGATGTCACTGGTGTCTCCATTCCGTGCGCATCTGTTTCAAGACTTAAATCACCCTACTGAAGTGTCACATGAGTAGACAACTCAGGAACACTGGCCAAAAAGAAAACCACCCCAAACCCAAACAACCAGGACAACAGCACAGGAGACAACATTTGCAGCCATATCAGCATATCTGCTACTGGGATGGGAAGAGAACTATTTGCTGAGCATCAAACTGACTCGAAAGGAAGCTGTTCAGGCCAACACATCCGCATCTCTATCCTGGATCTTTACAGAGCCATACCTGCAGCCTTTCCCACCAGATCTGACGGATGATCTCACGGCGTTCTGGTACAAGTTTATACTGGATAACCTCTTCCAGCTCTGACAGCATCTGGCAGGATACCATAGCCTGAAGGAAACAATCACATTCCATCCCAATCACTACAGAGCAAATCTATGATTAAGGAACAGTATTTTGGCATCAAAATCTTAAGTACATATGCTGCCCAACAGGTAAAGGACCGACTGCTACATACTGGTATCCAGGCAATCTGCTGATTCAAACTTTAAGTGTCAACTCTTATTTCTTTTGAGGGGAGGAGTTCCCTTCACTGTTTAACTTGTCCCAAAGCTGCTCCTACAAAGTTCTGTTCTTTATTTGACAAGAGCCATTTAGTTTGTGGGCCTACACAGGTCTTATGTTTGATACAAGGGCTGCTCAGAAGATTTTTGCTATTTCTCGTGACACGTCTGAAGCAGCAATGAGGAGAACAAAGGCTGAGTTAGACACTCACCCCATAGGCTCGGCTGTAGCTCTCTCCTGCCATGGCAGTCAGCTCAGCATCCAGGAGATCTCTGGCTTTGTCAATGCACTGCAACAGAGTAAGATATTTGAGCAAAGGTGCTATGTTTTATCTAGAGTCAACTGTTGGAACTGCTGTTCAACTGTTCCACATCATGAATGCAACTGGCATCGTTCCCATTCTCCAACAAGAACCAGGAAAGGATGTTATCAATAGAAAGAATTGACAGGAAAACAGTGTCCTGGGGCAGGTACAGGCGAAGTCAAGGGGGCTTCCTTTATCACCTGCACAGTCTGAAGTTTGCCTACCAAATCAAAGTTTGAATTATTTCTGATCCTGCTGTCCTTGTAGAGAACATCATTAATAACATTTATAGAGGAAAACAGAAGTTCACATTTTAGTGCAAGGGAGTCGGTTACAAAAAAGCCTCAAGAAATGCTTCTTGATGATATCCAATGATAGAAAATAGCTTTCACTGGTTTATGTAACCCAATGGGTTTTTATGAATTTTACAGGACAGCAAATTCCATTTCTGTTACTCCAACTAAGACATGCTCCTCAGGCATGAAATAAATCCTGCTCTGGTTCCAGTCATTATATAATATCTCATCTATAGCTTTCCCCGCTCAAAATGTTAAAGGTTAAACACAAACTCTACACCCTCTGAATGCCTGGCTAATTTCACTGGGTGCATCACCCAAAAAAATCTATGTACGGGTCTTGACAGAGCAGGCTGAATTACTCCTTTATCTAAGTTGGCAGCCAGCACAGAATTCTGAGAAATTCTACTTGAGCTTCCTTGGAAAGTAAACAACACGCTTCACATCTACAGAGGGGAAAAAGTCGCTCTGCAAATCTCCTCTGTGACAAACAAGCACACAGCTCTGCTCAGACACATTCCTCGCCTTGCTTTCTCATCTCAAGCTAAGGTTAAAGATTTATCAGATATAGGAAAAATTAAGAGGAATACTGCTGGTACATGATCTGTATAAGAGCTTCACTGAAAAAAGCTGCAACAGGCAGAGGGGCACAGAATACCCAGGCAGAATTTTATCTCCTTATGCCACGAGTGCCTTTTCTTAAGCAGTGCCTTGTAGAATGGAACCTCTGCTGTGATAATACTTGTGCATTGTCTAGAAAACAGACCTAAAAGTACAGAAGCCTAAGAATGATTAAGGCATTCTTAGAGTATACAGCACTGCACCGCTACTATCTGTACAGATATTCACTGCTGGGTTTCTGGAAATACAAGATAAGCTCAATCAACAAAGTCTAATAATATAGCAGTGGAAAAAAAAGATTATTGGGGAATTCATAGGTTCTGGTTTAAAGCAGTTGGCTATAATGTCTTTCCATGCAGCAGTATAGACTAATTCATCTTAAACTAGCTTTTGGAAGCCACAAGGAAGATACTTACCTGCTGAGCCAGGGAGAAAAGGTCCTGATGAAGAGCCAGCACAGCTCTGTAGAAAGCCCCATCGTGAGTGTCCCGTGGGATCATGCAGGTATACTCTTCCATGCTGTCCCACTGCCCTGCAGAGACACAGATACCCCCACTAACACCAGCCCTCTCTGCAGGGTAAGAACAGAGCCACGCTACAGCTTAGGCATCAGTGACCAGGCCTGAGAGCTGTGTGGCACTTCTACACTTAAGTCAGCTCTCCAACAGCTTGTCTTTGGCAGGGGCTGTCTGTGTTATATACAGAACCTGTGGATATTTGCACACAGAGTCACAGACAAGAGAAAACAGGGGCATTGTTCTTCTAGGCAAATTGTTCTCCTCCTAAAAAAGGTTCTTGCATTCCTTGTGATGAAAAAGTTGAAACGCTGACATTTCCAGAACATT
Source organism: Chloroceryle amazona (assembly GCA_027560015.1). Classification (NCBI taxonomy): domain Eukaryota; kingdom Metazoa; phylum Chordata; class Aves; order Coraciiformes; family Cerylidae; genus Chloroceryle; species Chloroceryle amazona. Next base: position 23,662 of record JANHFX010028223.1, read on the forward strand.
TGATTTAGTGTCCTACAAAGCAAAAGATGGATTTTTCCTCAGCAAAGGCTGGCAGACAGCAAGTGATTTATGAGCTTCTCTAGTAAATATCTGACTATCAGCATAATGGATCTTTGGGCCATTTAAAGATTTGTTCTACTTAAGATTGTCTGCTCAGACACAACCTATCAAAATGCTCAACAGATATTGTTCTAGTTTGTAAATAAGAGTCTGCCACAAGCCTGAGAAATTCTATTAATCTCAGTTCAAGTCTGAGCGATGTTCAATGTAAAACTAAGTAAAATGGATCAGTTAAGCAACTGATTATCTGCTCAGACCAATAAGACAATCTCATTTTCACTTGAGCCCACCTTATGTAAATGCAGGTTTTCCAAAGGCCTTTAGTGTTGAACGACACTTACTTCATTCCCCAGCATAAATAACTGTTCTCTGATTGTGCTGTTCCTCGTGCATTGTAGTTCTGAAGTAGAACTATCTGTGCTCCCACGCCGTGGGCTGTCCCACACTAGCAGAGGATACGTTACCTAGACCCCAGGCAGCAGCAGCAGCCATCCGAGCCATCTTAGCCTGTGTTTCATCATTGACCTGCGTCCACTTCTCGCAGCACTGCTGGTGGAGCTGCCCCCTAAGAAGAATCCACAGTTTGTGATCAGTGAAAAGCCTCTCTAAGAGTTCTGCTTTATTAAACCACTGCTTTCTATAAACAGGACAACACCAGCCCCATCGTTCTTTCTATATAGAGGGGAGAAAGGGGGGTTCTCCTCTGGCCAGCTCAGACACGCCAGTCTGATGGCAAATATCCTGTCGTCAGAAAATAATTCAAAGGCACATTCTGCTTTGAAAGCACAAATCCAGACAGAAGTTTGCATTTGCTCCTCAGCAGTTGGTAATGTCTGTTTTACAAACTCAGCTGTCAACTCCAGCATACAATCAGGAAAAACACCCAACAACATTCCAAGAAAACCAAACCAAACCACTACCAAACAAGGAATGATTATTTTTTTTTCTGCACGTGTCAGTGCCAGGAACAGATGATCTGAATAGCTTGTGCATGGCTCCTGATAACAAACGTTTGGGATAACACGACAGAGACAAGACAATCGATGTACGAAGGTCTGTCACGGCAAGATCTCAGAGGGAATCTGAATCTTTCATCTCCAGTAAAGAGAAAGCATTGAGATTTTTTTCTATGATTTCTTTTAAATCAACTGTGAATGCTCCATTAATCAAACCAATTACTGTGGGTGTTGCAGTACCCGAATTTCTCAGGCTGGATACTCTGTAGCAGTGGAATAGCTGCCAACTTGCCTTCTCTGCTGTCATCCTCTCCTCTTCCAAAAAGGAAGATGAGTTAGTCAAACAGAATGAATGGGCTGCCACAGGCAAGATAGTCATTCTGACAGCTTAATGGCCCAGGAGAAAAAAAACAAACCAAACACAACAAAACAACCAAACCCAAACGAAATGCCAAACCAAGCCACACCTAGCAATGGCTGTAAATCAGGACCCCAGAGATGCTAATCAAGTAGTGTGGCTCTTGCAGCCATAAGCACATCAGGAGACAAATGGCTGAGAGTATTTTGGCTGTACTTTCAAAGCATCACTGCAGAGAGTACCGAAAGCAGGATGCTGCGTATTATCAGCTCTAGATTAACTATCATGTTCTGCCAGGCAGACTGCAGCAGCAGAGTCAAGTTGAACCCTAGGGAAAAACATCAGCAGCCAAACCATGGAATCCTCAGTCTCGGGATCGTGCCTCTGTAGTCAGCTGCAAGGTAGCAGACAACACTTTGCAAAGGCACTTCTGAATTGTAGAAGACATCTGCAGAGAGCTGGAGTGTGAGTCCACAACAGCAAACACACAGATCTCTGTGGATTGTGATTTCTCTCATCACTGCAGACTATCGACTAACTCTGACAGAAGAAAAGCATCCTCCTGTAATACATTAGTCTCTGACATATGAAGAAGCAGGAGGTTCACAGAAGACATTTTACACAACTACACGTCCTGCAGGAGGGAGAAACGTGTCAGTCCCCAGTGGGAACTGCCTGCTCCTGAAAAAGATGACTGAGAAACTCTCAGTAACAAGATCCATTTTTCCTACTGAAAAAGCTACGCCCAATATGCCTTATCCTCATCTAGAAATAAAAAGAGCAGAAAAATGCTGTCAGAATTAGGTTTCTCAAATAGCTTTGTTTCTCTAACAGCAAAATGACTTTAGTGAAGAGGAATCTCCTTACTGTGTGCCACCCCATGGGTTCACGTCAGGACCCATCAGGGGAGAGCTCCAGTGACATGAAAAGTTCAGTAGGAAGGCAGAACCTGGAGCAAATCACACATGCCCCTGGGTAGAACTGCATGCCTCGGTGCACAGGATGCCTTCTCCAATTACCTTCTTTGAATTGAGCAGGGAGGAAAACAGAAGCCCACAGTTAACTAGTGAGCTGTAAGTCACCACCAGCCCACTCTCTCACAAACACAGACTCCAATCAGTTACATGTTGACAACACACACTTAACACAGGCTTTGAAATACACGTCCACAAAAGCAATGCTGAATAAATGCTAAAATAGAGTAATTATGAAAAACTCAGCCATCTACAAGATGAGCAAAAGGGTTTTAAGGTGGGAGTAATTTATCTGACATAATCTTACACCCAAGTGACTATTGGGAAGCAGAATTTCACTAACAGTTGAGCACAAGACCCTGCCTTCTGCATAGGAGTAGGTCTGACTACAAATACATACAGAAATCTCTCATGTTTTAATCAGAGTTTAAAAAGAAAGGCCACAACAAGCTCCTTTTATGATTATTTTTAACAAGTGGTGCCCGGTTAACTCTTCCTGAGATCTCCTCTATTTACAATGTCTTTGTTACAATCGAGTTGATCTGATCATAAGACTCCAGATTCTCTTTCAGAGAGACCTTAACTTATCAGCTGGTCCATCCCAAAAGGCTTAGAGATGTTATTACAAATTCTCACTTCAGCGAACAAAGGGAGAAGTCACTGGAAACACTCCAACAATTAAGTAAGCAGCAGTAAATAGGAATTCAGGCAAAAAAAAATTCACCTGGATGACAGCATCCAGAGAAGAGACAGGCACCATTTTGACAGGCACCATTTTCCTCAGTCTTCAGGCATTCCTCTCTTACCATTCACCAAGCGCTTCCAAGCAACGCATCCGTCCCAGCATCAGCTCAGGATCATCTTTGTTTGTGTCCATCTTCTTGTCATAGGCCACCAGAGCATCTTCCCATTCATGAAGCTTTTCATACCAAGTAGCTTGAATTTCCTAAAGGAGGGAAAAAAAATAAAAATCAATCAGAATAAATAAAGGGATTCATATTCAGCATTCTGTATTAACTACTGCAGCTTTTCCTGAAACACTCTGCCTCTGTGGTGGCCACTTACAGCCCTTCTGTCATTCTAACTATCCTCCTGGAGTTCTGTGATACAGAGAAAAGCCTTCAGTGTGAAAACAGGAATCCTGAGTATTGCTCAGCCTGCAGAGAAACAGGTTTAGGTTTACCAGAGAGCAGTCCAACATCACCCTCTCCAGTGCCACTGAAATGCTAGTTCTGTAGCTCGTGCTTTTCTATTTGGAGAGGTAGAATGAGTGGAATAGGAAAAAGGGGTGAATCTAGAAAATATTCCTCTTCCCATTGTTGGACATGTTTGCATTTAAACAGAAACAACAGTCCTGTGTTCAGGAATGAGGAGACTAACTGGGAAAGAAAAAAAAGCTAGACCCAAAGAGCACACTGTGTGTCTGGCTACTGCTAGGCCATTTTTTAACACAGTAAATCGTAGGATGCTGGGGTCCAGTCGTAGCCCTCACAAGGAAAGGCTGTGATTTGTAACAGTAAGCCAAGCAGTGATCCTCATCAGCTGCACAAACTTTTCTTCAGCCTTTTTTTTTTTTGAGATTTTGTTTCTAATTTTCAAGAAATAAAATGCCTTAATATTTGTTCCATACTTATCACTGCCAATGTTTTTCTGCTCAGTCCTTGGCACCTCATGTCTTGACACAGGCTGCAGAACAGATTCTTTTCCCAGCCCTGTGGGCAGGGTCAGTATAAGCCAGGCTCTGTATGCCAGAACTTCCACTTAAGATGTTTATATACCAGCCCTTTAACTTCTCAGCTCAGTCATAATATCTCAAGTTCCTGAAAGTGGAGCTCACAGCTCCTCTTAATTTCTTTTCACTGCCCATTCTGGTAAATTCTGTGTTTTGAGCTCCATTTACTGCTAGAAACACATTACTGCTAAAGAGTGAGGTCAGAATTAGGTAACACAGAGCTCTGCTCAATCCACCCAAGGAACCCTAAGAAGCTGTAAAGATGTTCTGAAGTTTGTACTTCTCCCAGACTTCTCCTCCCATCTAGATCAAAACCACACAATCCCACTCCAGAGGAATGCCACTGGTTTTGTGTTTATACCTGTTCCCACCTTCTAGTGGCTCCTAATGGAAGAGGCAAGTTTACTTTGCTTCCAGGATGCCCTCCTTCCCCCAACCACCCTAAAGCCCTGCAAGGATTATCACTCAAAATCACCTTTTTTAACAGAGTAGAATTGGCAGAAGGCCAAAAAACCTCACACCAATATCACAGACACAAAAAAAAAACCCTCCCTAAAAGAACCAGAAAAACAAAAGACACAAAGAAGAGAGTTATTGCTCTCACCAGCTCCCCAAAGTGCTTCATGGCATATTCCAGTACCCCAGCAGCTGCTTCTGGCTGTTGCAGTTTATTGTTTATGCTGAAAAGGTAAGAAGAGAAAGACCTTTTAACACAGTTGGCAATTATTAGGGGCTGGTGTGAGTTTCTGCTTGATAATAGCCCACTCTATCATTCAGAAATACCAATGGAGCAGCCTCCTTTGTGTTTAAACCTTTTGAAGTGAATTATTTGACTACATAAGACACACAGTGACTACGTATTTGCAAAAGAAAAGGTGCATGCATGTTCTCTGCACATATTCTCAAGACTTGGTACACAAACCAGTGATCATAGATGATTATCAATTCTAACTCCTTAAAAAAAAAAATCAGAGCAGAGATTTTTAATGATCTAGGAAATAATCTACATTATTAGAAGCGTTGACAAGTGTCACCAGGAACACACCCAAAAAGCTTGCAACCCTCCTGGCAGTTTCATATAGTGCCCTGCACTGGTACTGTCCAGAACTGGTGTTCTACTTTTGCTGGTTTTCAACCTGATCAGCAAGAGAGAAGGAAATCTATAGTATAAAGGGAGTGCTCTGAATAGACAAAAGAGGGGAAAATTTCACACAAGTGCTCTGTATCTTCTGTCTGCAGAAATTTCCTTTCCTGACAACTAAAATCTGAGACCCAGACTCTGGGTATCTGGGGCATGAAGTAAAATACTCTTGGAAATCAGACCACAGAAAGGATTGAACTCCATTCAGATTCAGTCAGGCTAAGAATACACTATAATCACAGGTCAAGAAGCCAGGCACCCAAAAATGGGAAGCACTTGAAATACACCCATGTCTTTGTTAGCAAGCAGTCAAAGAACATCCTACCTCCACACTCCCAGGAGGGAGCTCGGCAGCAGTGCCTCATAAAAGTGATAAATGGCTGTCACATTTCATATCCTGATGATTTAAAGAGCCATTGGCAGACATCACTTCCAGCATGTCAGACAGTTAATTACTTGCAACTTATCTTTCTTGTCAAGGCTTCCTGACAAAATTGGCCGTTATCTTTTATTCTTTGACAATTAGCACTGCTCTTTTGCTGATGGTCCCTGGTGCACTCAATTACTCTCTTTTTGGTATGGGGTTTTTTTTTTGGTTTGTACTTTCTCAGCTGTCTAAAGGAGAATGAAATGTTTCAAAGCTGTCTAGAGCTGGTTTTAAGCAAAGGAAGAAGAAAGAAGGGAAGGAGAAGGACTTTGATTTAAAAGACTACACAGCAGTCAATATAATACTGTGTTGTAATCATAAATTACTCTTGTAACAAATGATCCAGCCCACGCTGCGAGTAAAGACAGGTAATTTTATGGACTAGGATAAGGCACTGACTGGGAAATCTCCTGCCAATTGTTTAAGGTTTAGATGCACCCCACTAAAATAGTGCATACACAAAAGAGGGGGGGTACGTGCCTGCGTGAGTGGGGAGCAACAACATGCACTGCTTTGGCAGAAACAGACCTGAACCCCGAGAAGTAAAACTGTCAGGAAGAATACAAAACTCCCTGCAAAGCAAGGCCCGTGCATCAGAGTGGGGTTTATCAATACGGCTGAGCATTCAGTGACTTATTTCTTCAGATTAATTAAGCTTTGGTAATCACGGCATTGTTTTGCTCCTCAGTTTCACAGGCTAAAGGAAACAGCTGAGTGTAGATTAAGTTCTGATCTTATATTTTGGAGGATTTCTTGTTGTTGTTGTTTTGATTTCTGCTTCCTATCTGCCAGATTCAGTGTGCTGTGAGTGCAGGAAGTGTATAGAGAGCTCCCAACTGTGAGTACTCCCACAGCTGACTGGAATGTGCTTTCAACAGACCCATGACCCTCTGCATACAAATTCTCTGGGAGGGGGCCTGCAGATTGCTACTTCTCTTGGAAAAGCATTTCCACATGGAGTCCTGCTAACACATTCAAAAGACAGGTTTAGAAGTCACAGCATTCTGTGCTTTCCTACCCTTTCACCTTCCTACCAGCAAGGCACTGCCCCTCTCCCTGCCTATCTGATGAGGTCTGTGCTCAGGCAGACTCTTCTTAAATCTTCCAGCTCTGTTGAAAACAGCTTTGCAGTGCTTTTAGTTATTGTGCTGGAGAGCAGACAGAATGAACAACACTACAGAAAAGCATCCAGGCACACAGAAGAGGCCCTGAAGGGCTAATATTCCAGCCAGGCAGAGTTGCCAGGGGGTTTTAGTCACAGCGTTGCTGCTGGGAAGCAGGGCAGTTTACTGGATGAGGGGGATAGATTTCTCCTTGTATCAGCAAAAAGACAACTACAATATCTTTCTGGATTAAAGGAGAAGGTGGGAAAACATCTCCTAAGATAGAAACAATGCTGCTGGCCAACTCAGCAGACAATAACTTCAGCCTTTGCTTATGGGGTGCTGTCCTTGCCGTTGTTCCTGACTCAGGATAACATGAAGTTTAATATTAAGGCGAAGATCAATCATTCTCTGCATCCACTGAGGGAACACATTCATCTGTTCACTTCTCTTTAGAAGCCAGAAAGAAGCCACCACTACCACCTGCTTTACTTGAAAGCTCGGCAGCCTGCCACGAAAGCCAGCTACTGTAGCTTGCTACGGGGAAGTTTTTGGGTCTAGGTTTGGTAGATCCCAGATTACACGTCATCTTTCAGGAAAACCCTAAATATTCAGCTCTGCTGCCTGGCAGGGACTGGCAGAGCCTTCCAGTGTTAATGCTCAAGTAAAACATTTCCAAATGATGTATTTGAAATGCCATATGTACAAACATAACATCTTCTGAAACCATTTCAAGACAGAGCTGTCCTCCCTGGCAAGCTCCCTGATATAAAAATCTTGGACTAAAATCTTAAATCTGTGAATTTTATTAGTGGTGAAAGGTTACATAAACCTACTGTTTGATTATTAAGATGTCAAATAAAAACAGCTTACGTATGCAAAGGACTAAAACATAGCACACTGAGCTAGCACCACAAAAAAGAATACTATTTAAAAGAAATATACTCCTACTGCTTGTATATTATAAAGGATATTTAAACAGAAACAAGACATGAACTGGGAATGAAAAACAACTTTACTGTCTTCAGCCCAAGTGATGGGCTTTCCTCCCCTCCAAACCTCAGGCATAAACGTCAAATGTTTACTAGAAACAGTCTCTTTATACAAGACCTGGGAGCTTTCCAGTCTTCCCTTATCTTTGAGGGTCTCTAATAATATTCTGTGTCACTCAAAATATATTAAATTCTCAATAACTCAGACGTAAAAGACAGAGCCCTTCTCAAAAACAATAAACTCTTTTAACTGAGCCTTTTCAGGAGCTCCCAAGCCTATCTGTGAGGGAACACACACATTGCCTATTGCCAGAAAGCATCTCAAAACTTGGTAGAGACCTTATTTTTGAAATAAAGCAGCTTGTGTGCAAAGTCTAGAGAAGAAGCCAGACTCTTCTTTTTTAAAGTCTCCCCAGGTTTGTTGAAAAAAGCTCCTCTGTGTGACAGATTTTTATCAATCTAAATCATGCTTGTTTTTTCTTCTGAAGTGCTGAGAACTTGCTTCTGGGATTAGGAGTGGAAGGCACTGCTACTTTGTGGATACTTTGGGGAACAGATAATCCTCTGGCACAAGGAATTGGCTCTGCTGGCCAGTTTCCCCACTTCTACAGTTTATTTGTGTTCAGGCATCCCTGAGTCCCTGATTCAACAAGCCTCAGAAAACAACCAATTGCCCCCCAAACAACTCCTAAACCCGACACATTTCCATCACACCACTAAAAATTCTTCCCATGCTGGGAATAAACAGATTTGAGAAAATGAATAGCAGCAAAGAGCTGTTTTCAATGAACAGTTGTGATGATTGACTGCTTACAGGCCAGAGTAGCAGCCCTTGCAGCCTTTCACAGCAAGGCTGCTTCACGTTGCTCGCAGGCGTTCAAATTGGCCATATTCCCAATATTGCTATAAATGCTTGCCAATTAAATAACAACATGAGCTTTGAAAGGAAAAGGAGTGAAAACCAGAACAATACAACCCATAGCTTGCCCTGCTGCTCAGGCTGCAAAAAGTTTTCTTTCACCTATTCTTTACTGAACCAATTAATGAAAGCAGAGAAAAAAAAAAGGAAAATTTTAGCAAGAAAAAAAAATAAACCACAGAGCCAGAGTCTTTGAGTATTGGTTATGCAAAGAAAGGATAGATTAAATAAAAAAAGAAATCACAAATGATTGTAGGAAGTATCAGTGAAGCCCTCTCACTTGTTCCACCTGCTCCTATATAACTTCAGAGATCTACAACAGCTATTTGCAGTAGAGACCCATTTTATCTGAATTGACTAGGGATTTAGTCATTACTGTAAAGCTACAGCAGAGTTGGAATATTTACAAGCATCTCCAATGCCAGAGGTGAAGTTTCACACTTCCTGGGAGGGGAAACCAGTCTTTTCCTGAGCTTTGACCCAGTATGGAATCCTGCGGAGAGCTGAGGACAGCCTTTGCCATCTCAGTGAGCACCAGGAATGCTGGATTCTAAGCATTTGCCGGATGCCTGTTAAGGGTTTTGCAATGACTGGCTACTAAATAAATAGCCACAGGGCACTGAGCTTTTCTACTTGTCTCAGCTTCACATACACCTGCCAGAACAGCTTCCCAGACCTCTGATTTAATCTGGCCCTCCAGGGACAAGAGATATCTGGTTCTAATCAAGTAATACTAATACACTTGAATTTGGTAACATCGACCAACATACTGCAACCATGTTTAGACTCAGCTCCACCAACCACTTCTACGTCGTTAGCAAAGTCAGACAGGATTTGCCTCGTGTTTTTGACTTGAGGATATCATCTTTTTAGCTACCACGTACCATGGAATATTTCCATGTGCCAAATATAATAGAAGAAAATGAGAGCAATGGATTTCAGACTAAATGACACTTGATTTCTCTGCTGGTATTGGGAGAAAGGAAAAAACTAGGAGTAGGACTCAGTAATCACAGAACTGGTTTCTCCCTAGCTGTGCCCAAAACTCTGCCTCTTCCCAAAATACACCAGGATCCCGAGTTCTGATGTTAAGCACACCAGTACATACCAGTGAAACAGTTTCCTGCAGACTGTCAACTGCTACAGCTGACCCACTCTGGCAATGACCAGCAGCAGTAGCTATCGCTGCTTAATTTCTCTGTGCTACAGGGGGAGATTCATCTTTCAAATACTCATAAAGAAATCAAATTCCATTAAGGCCAAAATCTCTGCCAAGAGAGATCTGTGTGCCCAAATCTCTCATAATGCTTCCCTCAAAAGTAATGACAGACGGGAAGATTTGTGCTCTTTTCCATTCCTGCACAATATGTCTGTTGTCACAGAACAAAGTGAGAGGAAAAAAAAAGTATTATCTCTGTTTTAAAACACATAAATATGTAAAAGAAAGATGGCTTGCATTAGGCTACAAATCAGAGGCTGGACCCAAAATAAACCCCTAGCTGTCCCATTTCCAATTAAATACTCCAGATTAGAGAGGGGGTTCTGGGGCCTTGCTGTAGTGTTTCATAACATCTGTGTGCAAGAGAGTTTGGCCGAGTCTTGGACCCTTCCAAAGGCTGCAGTGAGGGAATGCACGGACCTGTAAGTGGCTCCTCCCTTCCACATCTGCCCCCCTGTGTGAAACACAGACTGTACAGGACAGAAGGGTTACAGTGAGTGAGAGCAGCAGCAGAAGGGATCGAAGGCCCATGTAACACGATGGGGGTGTTAGCAGGGTGGCTTTTTGGGGTGGAGAAGCCAGAGTCTGGCCTGTCCTATTCTTTGTTCCAACTTTGACAAAAACATGTTTCTCATCACAGGAAGCCTGAGAAGAATTTGCCCCTGGGAATGACAGAAGCTTCAGCTGGAAGAGGGCTCAGACAGGATTAGAGGCAGAACAAAAAGGTCAGGCTTTCATCTGTATGCAGTGGCACTTTCTGGTCTGAAGTATAAAAAGCAATTTTGCTATGGAAGGTTTCTGGAATGTCCATGACAAAAATGTGACTGCAGCCTACAGTCTGCTGTGGAGGTATCCTCAGTATTTTAATCAAATTGTACTTGCCAATATCCCAGGTCAATATCTCTGCCAATATCTCAGGTCACCAATACCACACAGTAGCCTCACCAGCCGATACTACAGACTACAGTGGTTTCTGCCTGACGTACAACACACCCAGGCAGACACCCACAACAAGACTGGTGCTGCCTGTTTGGAGATCTCGTAATTCTGACCTCCTCCAAAGTATCTCCTCTTCCTCCTCCAAGAAAGTTAAGTTTTATGAAATATTTATATTCATATTCCACCCCTTCAGTCCTCTGATGCATTCATCTTCCTAAACCTTTGCACCCTGTGGAGTCTCTCCTTACTGTTCTGCAGAAAAAGTATTAGCCAGCTGAGAAGCAAATCAGAGGCAGAAGCAAAGCATCTAGCAACAAGTGTAACAAAGACAAGGAGGACGAGAAGCCACAAGGAATCGCGCTTCCTCTTTCTTAAGTGGATGGCAGATCAGCAAGGCTTTTCTAATCTTTTCTAATTAAGCAGAAATCCTGCAGCCACTTTGGATCAGCACAAGAAGTCTAGATGGGATAGCTTGTCTCAGTTGGGGCTGTCCCAGTCTTCTTTGCAAAGGGAGCAAGGTTAGCTTTCTTTTGTCATCTTGGACACTAGGGCCTTTCATGGCATTTACCCCAGGAGCAGAGACAAGAGCCATTGACTCTTTTATTTGCATCTTACCTCTACCACTTATCACACTCAAACTTTGCAGGAAGATGCAAGAACCCACATGTTGGGCAATCACAGAGCAGCTGGCCGCTGGAGAAACAGCTCAGCCGGAAGAATCCCGAGGGAAAGTTGCAAGCCTTTTGCAAAAGGCTGCACGCACCACTGTTGAAACAGTTCTGCTTTGGGATCAAACAGCTAATAGAGACTTTTGAATTGTTAAGAGATAGAAGAGAAGAGACTGGAAGTTGCCACCTCAGCCAACTGATACTTCACCTATACTCTGAATGTCTAAAGATTTAAGATTTACTCTGAAATCTACTCTTAATGGAACTGTGGACATTTTAATTACCCATAGATTTTCCTCTCAAAACCCTGTTAATAAACCAGCCTCCATAACACTGGAGGTAGACAGATCACACTGCGTGCAGAAAGAAAATCTCTTGTCAATTGTAAGTAAACTTTCAGCATTATTTAAAGCTGACTAGGAGTAGACAGAGGCGTGGGTTTTGACTTACATATTTTACAGAATTCTTTCCATCCTACCCTCAAATATCCCACTTCTAAAAAAACCAAAACAAATAGTGCAGAGACACCAGTGTCCAGAGAGAGGAGGACTAGATGCCAAACTGATTAATTTACTAAAATATTCTCTAAATTAAGAAATACTGCAAGCACGGAGTCACCCACTACCCCTTCTGGGTAATATATTAGTAGGACCTGCACCAGCTAGGGGCGACCTGCTAGGGACCTGACTTGAACCTTTACAAACTCATCTCTTTGGCCAGCCTCACATTCTGGACCTCTACTGCTCTTAGGGTGCTAAAGTGCCAGAACTAGTCCCCAGGAGGGCTACCGGCCAACAGGCAATAATTGCTGGAAACACTCCTCGCCTCCCAGCCTTCTCCCACACCTCTTCAAGACAGAGCTGAGCAAAGTCTCTCCTGCTCTCCCCAACATTTCTTGGCTGAAACCTGTTCCAACTTCACCCTGTAAACACCTGATATGAACAGATGAACTGGGAGGGGCCAGAAAGCCCTTCATAGCTTCAGAGGGGTGGAGGTAAACAGAAAAATAGTATATAAGATGCTTTGAGACAGACTTGTAAAGTCCATAGACTCTGACAGGAGGGATCTGGAGGGAAAAAAAAAAAAAAAAAGGCAACTTCTTCTTCAGGCTCCACCTTCAGAGACTCACTTCATTGGAAGAAAACTAGGTACCAGTCTGCTGCAGCACTTGCAGAAAGTTTCATACCTACCCCAGCTGCATTTAGAGTACCCGCAGTCAGCTGGAAGTTTTCAGTTGCTGTAAGCAAAAATGCCAGCGAGATCCAGTGCTCAGCTGGCATGGCTCTGCATTGTCACTGTGTCCGTGGCCATCTATCCGGCACTGCTGCAGAAGCCTCCCAAAAGGAGAACGATCAATGGGAATGCACAGTCCAAGATGACAGCCTGCTGCGATGAGATTAAGGAGCTCAAGTTGCAAGTAGCCAACCTGAGCAGAATGCTGCAGGAGCTGAGCAAGAAGCAGGAAGGTGACTGGGTGAACGTGGTCATGCAGGTGATGGAGCTGGAAGGGAGCACCAAGCAGATGGAGTCCCGCCTCATCGACGCCGAGAGCAAATACTCCGAAATGAACAACCAGATAGATATCATGCAACTCCAGGCAGCTCAGACGGTCACGCAGACTTCAGCTGGTAAGGAGGGAGTCGCCAAGCTCCCCGGACACACCTCTTAATGCACAAAATGAACTAAGGACTAGTTCTTAATGCTAGCCTGTCCCACTGATGTGGTTAACAAGCAGGCGTTCTGAATACTTCTGCTTAAAGTACTGCTCTAGGCAGGGGAGCCTGAGAAAACCAGTGTGAGTGCAGCAGCAGATCCAGCTGTATTTTAGTATCTGGATGTCTGTTCTCAGGGAGGGGAAAAACTGAGCAGGTAACTGTATTTGTACAGTGAGGGACTCAGTCTAATATTTAATTTCTCGAGCACTACGGTACCAATCCAAAAAGAAAGGGAGCTGGCTTTGTGAGGGAATGGCTCTGGCAGGAATATCCTCAGAGTTCACAGCGCTGACGGGGGACTAGAAGTTGGTAAAACAAATACAAATGGTCTCCCAGCATTACTGGAGATTTGCAATTGTCTGCCTCTGAACCAGAGCACAGGGATCCGGTAATGAATCAGAGTTCTCAAGAATTCAAGGCAGTAGATGATGCAAGATGCAAAGTGTTACATAAGCCCAGGCAGAACACAGCTAAATGGTTTAAAATTCTCTCTTCCCTGAGGGAAGATTTCACTGCAGACAGTGACTGCACGGGCTGGTGCTAAACATGGAATGCAGGTGCATTTTGTAGGTCAGCTACCTGTAAAGCCACTTGCAGAAGGAAGTGTCCTTTTTGTTCACTTTTCTCTTAAAATGAAATTCTTCTTACAAGAAAATGCTGTCATCAGTGATGACTGGGTTTGCCCAAATTTCATTTGGATTGGTTTGTTTTGGGTTTTATTTGTTTGTTTGTTTTCTTTTAAATACAAAGTAAAAACTTTTAAGTGTATTTACTAAATAATTCTTAGAAAAAGTTCCACTTGGCTGGTGTTGACACACCAGTGTTTACAGCAGATCTTAGACAAAAACATCAGAACAGATCTCTTTAGGGTTGTAGTAAGTTTGCAGAAAATCCAGCAACACACAGAACAAACTGGCCCAGAAGGTATTTAAACAGACCTATCTCACCTCCACCAGGTGAGAGACATTTAGCCTGTACTACACTGGAACCTGGCAGAATGGATAAAGCAACAGATACATGTCTGTGGATATATTCCATAACTATCTATGCCCATAACAGCAGGCCTGGCTGTTCTGTTGGATCAGCCTTTATTATTTGGGAAGAGGACAGCAAATATACACCTCTCTACCTTCTGGCACAGATGCACATGGTAGCAATGTGAAGAGAAAGCAGAAATGTCTCTTCAGATAGGAGAGGTAAAAAAAAAACCAACCCCAAACAAACCATCACACAATCTCAGTGCTACAACCTCTTTTCCCAATACACACGCTGATCAAAACAAAACCATTTCAGGAAAACGTTAGACTTGTGGGAAGTCTTCCCTTTAACTGCTCCTTGCATTACAAACTAAGCTTTGCAGAAACCACACTTAGAGGGGAGTTGTTCTTGCTGTCGGGGTTCTTACGTTCTGGTTCCAATTCAAGTAGATGCTGTCTACGACTGCTCATCACTTTACCAGAGGAACTACAGGATCTCTGGTGTTTACAAGCTACCTCCTGATGAATTTTTGGGGAGTCCAGATCTGGAGGTAAGGGGGTCAAGTATGAAATGTACATTACATGTCTTGTCAAATGTAAATAAGAATTATTTATCTACCACGGAGATGGAAAGATCACATACTGGGTTATGATGCCCTGCACTTTGAATCAGCATCTTTATGCAGGCAAGCTTCAAGGGAGGAAAAGAGCACGGATTTAAGAGGGGAAAACAGAAAAAAGGGTTAATTTAATAATTGTTTTCCATGACTTTTAAACAAAGCACAAGTACCTTGAAGTTGTGAAATCTGGAACAATGTCTTGTCCAGTGTTCAGAGAACTGAACCTTCCTAAGCCTACTGACAAGTAAGCAGTGTCTTTCTCCCTGCTCCAGGTGTTCTGTGACATGGAGACGGATGGAGGTGGCTGGACTATCATCCAAAGACGTAAAGTTGGTTTGACATCTTTCAATAGGGACTGGAAACAATACAGGGATGGATTTGGCAATATTCGGGGAGATTTCTGGCTGGGAAATGAAAACATCTACCGACTTTCAAGACGCCCCACTGTTCTGCGGGTGGAGTTGGAGGTAATTAATAAGCTCCTAATTTCAGCAGCTAAGGGGTTTTACTGTACACAGTGTTTCTCTAGCAGATGAGACTTGGAAATGTGATGCTTTGCTCTGGGAAGTCCCTTTGCTTTAACAGATAGGTTTCTGCAGCCTGAGACAGAACAAAAGCTCATGAAAAAATCTAAGACTGTGAAGAGATACCCACCATGCACTGCATATAACCACAGATGGGGGAGCCTTTTCCTAACTCTAACATGTCCTATTTATTCTTCCCCGCTCTGCGGCAGGACTGGGAAGGGAACACACGCTATGCTCAATATAAACATTTCACCCTGAGCAACGAATTAAATAGCTACCGTCTTTTTGTGGGGAACTACACTGGCAACACAGGGCGTGACTCCCTGAGGTACCACAACAACACGGCCTTCAGCACGAAGGACAAGGACAACGACAAGTGTGTGGATGACTGCGCCCAGTTCCGTAAAGGTAACCCAGAGAAACACCTTCCTGGCCTAAAAGAGCTGCCTGGGCAGCTTGTGGAGAGCCCAAGGCTCCCTCTGTCAGAGTAACTAGCGAGTAGCATCTGGGTGGCAAAGCTAAGGGAGAGGTGACAAATTCTGTAGTACACCCTGGTGCTGTGGGAAATCTGGCAGTTCAAGCTGAGTTACACAGAGGCAGACTGAATGTTAGGAGGTATCGCTACCCTTCAAATGATTCAGTGCATGCTCTCACCTACACACACTGTTATCCAGCACCTCACGTGTACCTGGCAGTCCACCAGACTCTCTCAGATGTTGATGGAATTCAGAAAGTTATCCCAGTCTATCCATAAGGTTGGTTTGGATTTTTTTAAACATTTTAATGAAGTTTCAAGTCCTAGTATCAGGGACTTGTAATTGTTCTCCGTTATTATTACCCTACACACACCTCAAGGTTCAGCCTGAATTCTAATCTTTATTCTTACTCTATATTAATAGCCTCTAATGAGGTTACACTCCTCATTCAATTTATTATCATTATATGAGGTCTGTCACCAACAGACTTGTCTTCGCCGTGTCTTGCCCTTTAATTTTAATTTCCCCCTTGTGTCCCCACGCAACATGCAAATAAAATCGTTGATACCTGTCTCAATGAAACGGTGCAGCTTACCTGCAGAGTCCAGAAACCTTTTAAATAACTTAGAGGTGCCCAAACTAAGAACTCAAAGTCCTTTCCTATGCTAATTCTCAGAAACAGAAATGTGTCAAGGAAATATTTCAAGAAAAATGAGTAACTAAATGAAATCTACTGGATTACGTTGACTATGGAAGTGCAAAGCCTTTATTTAGTATCTGTGTTAGTTTTTGAATGTACTTGCAATCCCAGCTATTAGGGCCATAAACTCCAGGGATTATATGCTGCATTCTAGTCACTCTCCTCCAGAAAGAGCAGTTAATTCTTATTATTCATACAAAACATACCTGTTTTAAATAAGGAGCTCATGGAAATTCATTTGCTTTCTGAAAAGGTGGCTATTGGTACAACTGCTGCACGGACTCCAACCTGAACGGGGTTTACTACCGCAAAGGAGAACACACCAAGAACATGGATGGCATCACCTGGTACGGGTGGCACGGATCAACCTATTCACTGAAGAGAGTGGAGATGAAGATCCGGCCAGAGGATTTCAAACCATAGAGGGAACCAGTATTTGACTGTACAGCTACGTGATGCCACTGCACAGAAGGTGGGCGACAGACAGCTCAAAATCAGCCAAATAATTGTTCATTTCATCTAATATGTGCAACAGCTACATGCTGGCTATGTACACACACAAAGGCACACTAAGCACCTGCCACAGCCACTAGTGTTACCAGGGCTCAAATTATCTCCTTCTCTTAAGCTCTTTCCAAAGGGAAAAATACTGTGTTGGAACAGGTTAGAACAGAATGCACTTAGAGCACCTTCAGAGAACCTACTGGTGTGTTTTCGCCAGCACTGGGACTAGTCAGTTGCCTTAGTATTAACCAGCCAGGCAGGGACAGAGAAAAGAAAGCCTCCTTGTTGCATTTCTTTCAGTGTCTAGAGTAAGCATTGCTGAGTAATTCCTTCCAAGAGGGACTCAAATGACAAAAATGACATTCTCCTTTCAAAGCAGAGGAATCAGTCGGAAGTTCACCTGACGCACCTTTTTTTTTAAGTGCATAGTAAGTGCCTTACATTCCCACGCAGAAAAAATAATGAAGCTCCAAAGTTCTGGATTAATTAGCATTGCCCAGGTTCTCTCCTAATGTTTTACTGCCATCTCCTGCTGCTGCCTCAAATAAGTCCCCACAGAGGGCTGCATCCAGCAGACAGTAACCCTGGAGGAAGGATTTATCCCGTACCTGTGATGCTTACTCCTATCCACACATCACCTAGAGATTAATAAACTAGAAAGCAACTTCCTGGGCTGACACAAAATTACATTCAGGTTAGAACACGTCAGTAAGACTAAGAGAGAACAGCAGGCTACCAAAAAAACCCAATAATCCAGACCCAGCCAGAAAACTCAGCTCTGACACTTAAAACACTAGGACACACCAGAGAACCTGCAAGTGCCAGAAGTTATTCAAACATAACGGGATGTTTGCTACCACATCATGCTGAGGAATATTAAAATCTGCTCTGAAGACTACCCCAGCTGCAAGCTACCCAAAGATGTCATGTCAAAGCTCAGTATGTTTCTCCCTTATATAACACAGTCTTAAAAATAACAGTTAAAAAAAGAGATTCCTCCTGTAGCCGTACCGCTGTTTGAATATGTTGGAAAGGATAGTTATAGTTAATATATCTATTTTTATTCACCTTAAAGAGAGTTTGAATCTAATTTAAATTGTTCAGTCTTGTGTGAAATGGGAGATCAAGGTGCCTCGGGAATTGCCATACATGTGTTTGACTATTCATACTGTAAATGTCAACTGTGTGGAACTCGAGTTGGAACTATTTTAACTGTGGTCTGTAATATGAATTTTTAAGGTTTCTAAACTTTTTCATTTCTAATAAAATGTCTTTCATTTTTAATCCTGCTTTATTTCAAGTCTTTGCACCTTCACTTGCTTTTTGATACACAAAGAAATGCTGCACAAGTAACCTGAGTCCAAGAAAGGGAATACTCTGGATTCTGTATTTTTCTCAGAAAAACAAAGGAGGATAAAGGATGGAAGAATAAAAGAGGAAAACCAGGAAAGCACAACTCCAGGGAATTAGGAGGGCTGGAGAAAATCACTGCTGACAAAGCTCAGGAAACAATACACTCTTGTTATATCATCTTCTGTTTCACATATGAAGAAGGAGAGCTACCTAAATTAGATGAGCAGAAACTGATGAAAACTTTAAATTAAGAACATTACCTATTCTGGCTTATTTATATGTAGCTGTAGAAATCTCTCTCATCTTACAGCTACTCTATGACATCACACATTGAACTTGAAGGGTGAGAGGTAAAAATTAGAAGACTCCACATTTTCCTGCACAACTTCCCAAGGCTTCTATCACAATTCCATCCACATAATAGAAGGGCAGAACTCAGCAGCATACTGGGTGGTACTGATGTAGGAGCAGAAATCTCATCAATTGTGGTCCTACCTGATTAGAGACTCTAGAATGGCCGGGGTGGGACCCTTTTGAAATTCCAGCTCCTTGTAGTGAAGGGCCTTGGCATATGCTCGGCATTTCGCAGCTCGTTCCCCCAGCAGGACAATGCCATTGTCATCTCTCAAAGGCAGTGGACCCTGGGTGGGAGCAAGTACACAGAAAGCAGGGTGAGTGTAAAAAAGAAGTACGTACAGATGAACTCTTCAGCTCTTTCCACAGACTAGACATCAGCCAGCATTAGAAAAGAGCTGCCTAACAGCATCTCTACCTTGTCACTGTGTTCCATGAATTCTGCCAAGTTCAGCAGCGTCTGAGTGACTTCTGCAATGTCCTGAGAAGTCAGGGCCAACTCAATGCTTCGGATCAGCTCATCCTGCTGGTCTTCATTCAGTTCGGACCAGCATGAAACAAAAGCAGCATTGAAGAGATCTCTGAGGAGGAAAACAAAAGGAAATGAGACGTGACGATTCATTATTCATGAGAGAAAAATCTATTTGACAGGGGACTTGCCCTTATATTCAAAGAAAGGGAGCTACAAAATGCATTCTTCTACCTGCAACAGTGATTAGCTTTTATGAAGCTAACTTCTGGATCAAATGCTTAGTGAAACCTGTGTTGTAAAAATATATAATAGGACGAGATACTAAAATAGTAGAAATTTTGTCCTATCATGTGCTAGCAAGTATTTTAGGCTAAAATAAATTCTTCATAGCAACAAGGATGTTCTGCTCTTCTGCTGTGAAGAACCAGGTCTAGTCTGTCTTAGGTCACAAGGGAATATAGTGAAAAAGGTGATCTCACATTTCTCTGGACACACATGTCACAAATGTTTGTGCTTTCTGTGCTCACTGGAGGACTGCAACAGCTGGAACACTTTTCCAACAGCAGCAGGCAGGGGCACATGCACTATCCTCAAGAACAGATCAAAGACAACTGCTTATGCAAAGTCAAAGTTCCTCCAGACATACTGGTTGCAAAAGAACTAAACCATTACAGCTTATTCCACTCAGAGGCATTTTTATTCACCTACAGTATATCTTCAAAACTATTTCACACTCTGCTGTTTTTCCAACCTCACTTTTTTTGTGCCTTATGTTATCTCTAGACTAATGTGCAGAATCCCACTGAAAGATTTTGTGCACATCATGAAGCAGCCAACTGGAAAGGGTGGAAATGAAATCACATTGCCAGCGATTTGATTTATCCCACAGCAGGAACTCTCTCTATTTATGGAACCTAAAAGCTTTTCAGTAACTTTCTCCTTATAATAGCTGGCTTGCATCTGCAATTTCAAGTGATCCGAAAAAAACAGGATTACTCTACCGAGCCATGGGATTATATGCCTGAGCCAGGGCCCAGCACGAGCGCAAGGAGGGTGAGGAAGAATCTTTCAGCAGCTCCAAACTCAGTCTTCTTAACCATTCCAACCAGTCATCTTTGGAAACTCTCCTCGCTGCTCCCCAGGCCTGTAGTACAAAGCAAGACAATTCAACTACCAAATGACACACTACCCAAAAACCAGAAGAAATCCATCAGCAGGCAACATGACTTCTTTACAGCTCCAAATCACACTGTTGAGATTCCCTTTTCAATTCCCTGAATTCCATTACCTTTACTAGATAATTTGCTGTACTTCAGCCTCATTTCTAAGAAATCTTCACTAAATGCATTCCTGTCATGACATGCCGAGTATTTAACATGAATAATTCTTCCCTTACAAAAATACATCAAGAGCTGAAGCCACTGTTGAAACATCAGCTTAAAAATAAAATTTTAATTCTAAATGCATTAAGTTCAGCATTTTCAAACCACTCCATCCCACTACTGAGCTGAGTGGTACACTCATTTACTGTTCAAACTGGCCAGTGCTTAGCTATTAAGCTCTATACTGGCTTCAGGAGAGTATAGCACTGGAGATGTAAAAGAAGTGGCTGAAAAAAAATGCAGAGGCTCTGAAACAGGTGTCTCTAGAAGCTCCAGCTGATTCCTTGTGATTTAGGAAGGAAATGGAAAAGAGATATAAGTAAGTTTAGATAAATTTAGTAGTTTAGATGCACTGGACAAACTCCTCCAATGTGACACTCCTCACTTCAGCAGCAAACTCATGCTGTGCAGCACTCCAGTCTTACCTTCTGCAGGTTGATGGTGCTAACGTGTAATTTCTTCATGGGACCCGTTTCCACAGGACCACTGGCCAAAGTTTCTCCCTGGTTGCTTCTCAACATGCGGTGATGATAAATCAGAGGATCCTCCTCTTCATCAGCAAGAGTGTAGCCCTGCAATAAATGGCTTACGATGAAGGTCACACCCACACATACTAAAGCTAAATAGATGATAGAGTCAGAGCACTATAAAAACTCACAGCAAAACCTGGGAAGCAATCATGTTTCAAATGTAATGATTACACCTTATAAACCAGAGAACTCAAATGGTATCCTTCTCCTATTCAAAGTAACTGGTAAGAAGTCTTAGCTCCTAGTATTAAAAACCAAAGTAATACACCTTATTAGAAGCACTCATTCCTGTTTGACTCCCTGGTAAGCCTTTAACAGCAGCGTGCTACTTATTCCACATTAATCAAACTGCAAAGCAGTTACTGAGTTTCTGAAGTGTGGGACATACTAAAGATTATACTGAGATAACTTCTCTAAGTCCTGAACCTGTGGAAAAATAGGGTTATCCATGTTTAAGAACTACTGAGAAAAAACAAGTCTAAGCTCTTACCTAGAACTTGAAGTGATTTTTCTATTAGAAATAACTGCTACCAGTTGAGGACAATTTTCCCAATGCAATCTCAAAGTGTCCTTAAAAAGCTGTACTTAAAAACACAGCACCAACTATTCTTCATTTTATGAGTAACAAAAAGTGAAGTTTCCAGCTACATCTGTTTCAAGATGAAAACATCCCCAAGTGCCCTTATGCAAACCACTGCAGATCTGTCAACTCACCTTCACAATCCTGCAGATAAGAACATCATAGCGCTGGTGGTTAATTCTGTGTCGCACCAGAACTTTGTTCACCATCGGGATAAAAATCTGGTACTGTGCAGGAGAATGCATCAAAAGCTAGTTACTCAGGGTCACCAAGGGCAATAATATTCTACCTTTGTTTCCTCTGTAAGAAACTAATTCTGAAAGTTTGATTTCAGTAACTCCAGAAACAAGTAAAAGAAGAAAAAAAACAAGCAAAAAAAAATTTCCTTCAAAAATCAAGACTGAGTGCATTATAAATATTCAACTTTAAAGCCTTGATCTTTGGGACAGTCTCTCCTCCTACAAGCTTTCAAGCCTAAGAAGATTATTACCTTCTTTCCCAGCTGGAAGACCAGAGAGGAGAGGGTGTCCATTGCAGTTGTTCGTAGCTCAGGGCTCTGATCTAGCGTTCGCACGATGGGATGAATAATCCGTGACGCGTAATCGGTGAAATCCAGGGACTCTGTCAAGCGGTCCACTGTTTCCAGAGCAGCTCTAAAGTCAGAGCAGAAAGAGGAAGGACTTATCTCTCATTAGTATAAGGAGAAACAAGATGCAAAAATATGTAGATGATTGATGCTCAGTTCTGCTAGGCATCAATAGTAGTAGTTAAACAGGTCCTCAGAACTCTATTAATGCAGGTAGTACTTGCAGGACAGCTGCCATAAAATACTAGCAGCTAAGACCCAGAAACTCCTAGTCCATACCCAGGAAGAGCTAGGAACAGTGCTGCGACGTCCAGCCAAAAATAACCTGAAAGGATTTAGCACAGAGAAAGCCCACAGAAGGAACTAAGCAGCATTTTGTTCTACATGTGGCTAGGGCAGGCATCGCAGGACCTGGATATCACAGGCGAAAGAAAAAAGGCTGCAAAGCCACCAACACTTACTTGCGAGCCACCACTGGGACATCTGGGGCGTCAAACAGCTTTACAATGGGAGGTAGCAACAGATGAAGGTAGTCATCCAGGTTAGCTCCAAACAGCTGGATGGCATTCAATAACTGGAGGGAAAAATGACCCAGTGTGACTCAAACCCGCAAAGAGATGCGTTTTAAATAAGCCCAGTGAAAAGCTGCTTCAGCCCTGCACTTCAAAGTACTGCCCATTGCAGCTTCCCACTCACCTTGACAGAGACAATGCGACTCTGACTATTGTCGTGCATGAAGACCCGCAACATGTGAGGAATGAGCTGAGGCAGATAGAGTTTGAATTCGCCTCCTAGAGCTACCACAATCTGCTCAATAAGTAGGATAATTGTGCTCTGTATGGGGTTGTTCATGACCCAGAAATCCTACAAAAGAAAAAAAAAAGGGGAAAAAATTAAGCAGTTCTTCAACTGAGTTGTACAAATGAGAAGAAAGGCAAACTGTAGGAGACAGTCTCTAGATAAACACACGATTGCCATGAAGAACTATACTGCCCATACGGACTAACACAAAGTGGCAGTTTTGGTCTGGTTTTGAAACACTCTGCCTCCAATGTATTTATAGCTGTTAAAAACAGCCTCCAGGCAACCAATTTTTCCTAATCTTTGTGTTTGCAAGCAGTAAGAGGAAAATGAAGTGAAATGCCACCTATTTCTGAACTCCAATACCTCTTTGCAGAGCTATGTTTCTGAAAGTAGTAAGTGCACAAAATCCAAGTGCTCAAAAGATCTCAGGCTCTAGCAGAACCAAGGAGCTGCTCTTATTGCACTTCCTTGTAATTAATGTACATTATTGTAGTTTGAAATAACACCTTATTTCAAACATTTACCATTTCAAACACATGCAATTCTGCCCTTCATAGGGATTTCTGAAGTAATTGATACGTTTAATAATGCCAGAAACTCTAGCCACCTTTTCTGACAGTAAAATGCTGGCTTAAAGATTGCACTCACTCTCATCAGGGTGACAATTTCATCCATATAAGGTCGTATATGACTCCTCACAAAGGACACCAGCATCCCCAGCTGCTGGAACAGGAACTGGAAGGCAGAAATGTGTAGTGATCAATGTAGTTTGTTCAAACATCAAAGCAACACTGGGCAAATGACATTTCACAGGCCAATTGCAAGCTCATTTACCAAACAAATGGCATGCACAGCAACTATACGCTCAAAATCTGAGGCTAAATTCTTGGCAGCTGAAGCTGCAGCTGAGCAGTTTGGGGTTTTTTTTGAGTGGGTGTGTGGATTAGTTTCAGGTTTTTATGTTGGGTTCCCCCCACTCCCAATTTGCATCAAAAATTCCGTGAGCTCCAAGCCTTTTTAGACAATCAAGCACAGGAACAGGGGTTTCTAACACGTCAGTACATTTATAGTGTCAGAACAGACTTGCAAGCACAAACACCTCACCTGCAAAGCTTTGTAATTTAGGTCTGAAGAACATGAAGAACACTTCCAAAAATTTAGCCCCTAATCTTTTCCCTCTGCCTGTAAACCAAACTGGCACGCATTTGAAGATACTCTTTCTGTGCTCCTCCCCATCCCCACCAAGACATGTTGGTGAAAAGTTACTGGGGAATAGAGTTTGGTCCTTGACAAAAATACATTTTCTGAGACGGCTGATTGCACTGTAGAAGAATTTGGAGTGAGACAATTTTATTTGGATATACTATGATAGTTTTGCAATTCTTTTTGCCCCAACACAATCTCGATGCATTCACTTACGATGATGAATTTACTTTGGAGATCAGTGTGGGTTAAATCTCTTTTTCCACATAATAAATATAAGTTATCATATATTAAATTTGATTTCTTCATGCAGTATTTGAAGACTGTAGTGCTAAAATACAAAGTGAAGCTCAGAAAAAGAGAAAACCCTTTTGTTGTGTGTGTGAAACCTAAGTAAGAAATAACATCAGCTTCTTGAGTGAGAGCAGTACACCTACATTTACCAAAAATGAGCCCTGAGCTCCTGGTACCGTGCGTGTTTTGGTGGTGTGAGCAGATGCTTACATACAGGACAAGGACCTGCCTCCTTTAGGTTTTAGTGTCACGTGTACCCACCTCAGCTCTTCTCCCCAGTACACTTTCACCATCTTCTTTTACCTGAAAATTTTTAAACAGAATGTGCACAACTGCATAGCTTTCAAGCAAGTTAGATCAGTCAGGTCTAGGAGTTCGGCCAACCCAGGCGTGAGATGTTTTCCTTCCAATCTGAGTAGTAGTTCAGTCTGGGAGAAAACAGCGGTTCTATAGCAGGGTTGGGATTCTGCTACGGGAACACCCATCCCACCTATAAAACACAGTACCAATAACAAGTACACGCTGCCCTTCCCACCCCAGAGATTATTTCCAGCTGCCTCAGGAAAAGGCTTGGCAAAGAGCAGCCATCTCTGGTTAGGTGAACCTTAAGCCCATTATTATCTTCATACAATTCTCATTTCCTTCTAAAGCTGTGACTTAAGTGGGAAGGAAGAGAAAGCGCTGCTGTGGAATCACCACCCACGCTGCTCTGAATGTAAGCTGACTGGAGCAAATTGAATTCTCCTTCTTGCAGAAGAGCCAGAGTACATGGTTGCATCAAAAATTTAAAGAATCTACCTTGACTATTTAATAACACTGTTTGCAACAGTACATGAATGCAGAGATCACTGAAAGCTCTGGAAGCTGCACAGGCCGTTTTCCTGAATAAGACCAGCTTGATGAAAAAAAGAATCAAGCATTGGCCTTCTAAGAAGCAGGAAAATTGTTTCCACTGGATATCCTATCAAATGCTCACAGGAGAGAAAAAGCAAAGCTGAACCTCACTTCTGCAGCATGCTTGGCAGCAACACGTAGCACAGCAATGCCTGAAGCCAGTCACACTCTCTTTCAGCAAATGGATTCTTATTTTAAGGCAGTGGAAGAGGAAGGAAGGTGGAGCGGTCCCTGGTGCACTCACCTCTCGGATGGCACCGTCACAAACCCGAATGACATTAAGGAACGTTGGCATGACCTGGGGCAGGAACTGCACACACTTCAGCCCAAGAGATTTGAAGATAAAGGTGATGGCCTGAACTACCATAGTGTGGTGCTGAGACAAGGACTGGTCTCGGAAAATTCTCATCAGTGCCACCATAGAGACAGCTGGATAGAACTCATCCAGAGGGAGGTTCCCCATGTTGACCAACATCTCACTGGTACTGTAGTCCGCTGGGAGACAGAAGGTAGTGTCACAAGCTACATACTCTTTGGAGATCATAAAGCTATTCACTTGAAATAAATTCAGATGCTTACAAGAATCCTGGCTGGATTTGGACTCCGAGAGGCTGACGGCTGAAGCATCTCGGGACTGGTCAATCATGCCAATGTTCACCTTGTGTTTGTAAGGGTCCAGAGCACCCAGCAACCCTAACACCCGAATAGCCTGACATGACAGAAACAAACAAAATGAAAATTCCTCAGAACTTATCACCAAGGCAAAAGCCAACACATGAACTCACATGTTCAGGAGAGGTCCTGAGGATTAAAAAGAGATGTGGAACTAAAGTGGAAAAAAATATTAGTGCTTTCCATTCAACTGTTGAAGGCTGCTCCTCTCACTTGCCCTCTGCAGATTTATTTGCTTATCGTACATTTTTATCAGCCCCAACAATGATCTTTCACCTCCCCTCCTCCCCACCCCGAATCGACACAGACACATTTGTTTGATAACTCTCTTTCCCCAAAAAACTTTCAGAAATGGCTGTATGACAGCTTCATGTTCATACCTCTCTACGGGTGCCCTGGTTCTGCTCAGTCTTCAGGAAGTTTAGAAGCACCTCCAGCAAAGTTGGGTATTTCCTGTATGGTTCCACCACGTAACCAGTGCTGGCCACAAGCTGGCCCAGTGTCCAAAGAGCCACCTGGAAAGATCAAGGCCAGAGAACAGTTTTCATGAGGAAATTAATTACATTTCCTGATGCATTCAACTTGAATTAAGTTTCTGTAAGCATTTTAGCATCAAATTGCAAACCAGAGTCTGTGGTTTGAAAGCCTGTTTTTTAATGAGCAATAGTAAAGAAAGTGATAATCAACAATGTATTAGACTCACTGCTGTAATTGCCCTCAGAGGTACCATGCAAATAGGCATTCAGTTCAGCGAGACCAATTTTGCCAATAAAAACTGCTTCCTTTTGGTTTATTTTTACCTTCTTCTCCTCCTCCTTTAACAAGCCTGCACTATGTCACGCCAGACAGGCACTGCAGCCCCTCACCTGTGTGCCCTGAGTGTGGCTGTACGCTCCACAAGAGAGACTCAGCTGATGTAAGGGTTGACTTTAGCAGCTACGATGGGCACATGGGTATTTCATTACAGCTTTGGTCAGAGCAGATGGCAAGTTTAGTGCAGTTGTCAAACACTTACTTGTCTTTTAGCCAGCAGGGAGGAGTCCTGTAGCATGTCCATAATGATAATGAAGAGCTCATCCACCCACTTCCTCATTTCCAGCCCACTGACCTATGGAAAGATGAAGATCAAAGTAATCAAAGTCCTTCATCTAGCATTTCCAGAAGCTTAACAACTGATGAGCACAGCAAAGAGGTACCTGCAGTCTCCCTACCTGTGCAAGCTCCCCGATGGTAGCGAGGACGTTGTTAATCACCCCTGGATTTGGATCTGGATCGGGATCTTTCAGTTTCACAATCAGTGCCTGGTAGGTGACAGGGAAACAGATCAGAATGTGCTTGGAAAACTCCCTGCTGTACATGCAGTACCCAAAATTATCCTTCCTTCAGTTTATGCCTGAAATCGATTCTCCAGTGGCTCAACTTGCATCAGAGGAAGGATTTCAACAGTAAACAAAACTTTCCTTTCACAAACTTTGTGCAAATCTAGAAAAGTTCGGCAGCACCGCCACACACACACAGCACCATGGGTAACATCCACACCCATCTCATTTTTTCCTGCTACGAAGAAAGGACTGCAGCTCCTGAGAGTCATGTGTTCATTTGCTGTATCATCTCACTCCAAAGTTGCCAGGGAATGTATAGACTTTACCTTAAGGATAGGCTCCATATAGGGACGAATGAGGCGTGGAGCATTAGAAACCAGGTGACCCAACATCCTGGCACTTTGCTCTTTAATCCTGCCAACGCCACTGTGCTCCAGCTCTGTTAGAATCTGCGGAGAAGACAATGGAAGCATGAGAACAGGGCAAGTAAAGGTAGGCAAGAATTCCTTGGATTTCCTTCTCTCCTGACCAATGACAATAGAAATTAAAGATCTCAGCACTTGTAAAGGGTGTTGTACATTTATGCTGCATCAAGTCATTTAAATGTCTAAAGGAAGCTAAAATTCATGAGATTCAAAGGGAACAGACGGCTCCAAAACCCTCTACATTTATGAACTGGTGCTGTTCATTCACCAGAACATTCCTCCTTGATAAGCACTCCAGGATGATGAATGTGGGGTGAAATAAAGACTGCTATCCTTTCCTCTCTAATACATCCATAGAACTTCAGTCCAAACATCTATCACTGCAAAGACTTCCCGAAACCTACTAAGCTGAGTAATAAATATTTTCCAAATAAATATTTTCCTCCACTCTCCCCACCCCCTTCACTACAGCTGAACAGTCCAGCTCTTTAACACCACCTTCATCTCAAGCACTCTATTTTCACCTCAGGCATCTCTCTTCATTACCTGGATTAACATCTTGCGCAGGAAAGGCATGACGAAAGCAGGGTTCATGCTGCTCAGGCGACCCACGGTACAGATGGCCAGCTCTCGGATTTCAAACACTTGATCATTCAGGGCCACAAAAAGAGCTTGCAAATTTTCTGCCTGGGCGAGGTGAGCATCAAATCGCTCATCCAGAGAGGCCAGCACACAGAAGCGTATGTCAGGGTCTGCAAGAACACAGTTGTTTCTCTTTAAGTGCAGTAAAGTCCAGGTCTTATTATTGTCTTTATTCATAAACTGGCCTCAAAATTCTTCACAGCTCCAGGGAAATGCTGCGAATTTCCCCAGCATGAGCCACTACAGCAGTGTTTTACACAAGAAACAGGGTAGGCCAGCCCAGCAGATTCACACTGCTCTGCACTGCCCCAATACCCCAATCAGCACAATGCCAACCTCCTGCACCCACAAGTGGCATGTTTGGAGACAGTGTGCAGAAAATGAACTCATCTTAGGCTACCACACTGCAACTGAAAGCATGAAAAAAAAAAAATCAATTAGGAAGATTCAGCAGAAGAGACCAATTCCTTTCCAAACTCCAGTGTTGAAGGTCACTACACAGAACAAGAGTGAAAGAAACCTCTGGGCTCCACCTAGTTCAAAGGATTACCAAGGTCACAGTTTGAGCATTTTACACTAGTGTTCTGTTAATACCTCAAGAATCAACACCTAGGACCAGAAATTGAGAGACCTTTTTAGTGTCTAAAGAACAACAGCTTAAGTTAGGGGCAAATATGTGCAAATTGTAACACAACTTTAATATCATGACCTGCTCAAGTGCTAAATTTAACACGTGGTAGAGAACCCTTTTCTCTGAAGGCCACACTAACCTGGGTCGGTTATTCCAACCACAAGCAGTTTGCTGAGAACATCAGCCACAACCTGCACTGCTGTCTGACTGACCACGTGGGCATGACCGCTGATCAAGTGGATGGAAGGCGTGAGCAAGCGAGAGCACGTGCGGGCGGCTTCCATCCGGATCTCCTTGTGTTCGCTGTTCAGAAAGTGGTCTGCACAGTGCCGAACAAACTGAGTCAGAGAGTGGCCTAGAAAGAAGAAGATGAGGAGGTTAATACAGGTTTACACCTCAGTTACTGGGCTTATCGGGAAAGAGGAGATTAAAGAAACTGCTCTGTTTTCCTGCTGCCTGTACTCTACTCCAATGCAGCAGTGTTTATGCCCCTTGCACCCCGCTTCCTTATTTCATCTCACCTTCAAACTCAAAGCTGCCCAATGTACGAAGGGCAAGGGTGATGCTGCCCACATCACTGGCCTCTGGGATGTTGGTGAGGCTAGGGGAGGCAAGCTGGTGGGCAAGGCCCTTCGGCATGCCCGGGTGTCGCAGAGGCTTGTGCATTAGAACAAGGGAGAGCATTTTCAGCAGCCCGTCCTGGATATCCTTCTTCAGCTGGGGGATCTGACGGCTCAAGTCGTACAGGACAGCTGTCAGAGCAGGGCTGCGGGCAAGGCAGATGCTTGTTAGGACACAAACAACAGGAGGAGCATACTTCACCTTTCTGCTTATACCTTTGCCCATCAGCAGATACTGGTGGGCATTCACACTTCACAGCACCTGCCAGCAGAGCACAGGGGTCCTTGGGTGTGCTCAGGCACATGAGGTGACCTTGTATGAACTCGGTGAGTGAACTGCCCTGAGTGCAGCACACATTGCTAGAATAATGTTACAAACCTAAGTGATTCCTTACACTTCTGCTACAGTTAGACACAAAGGCAACTAACTTCCCTGCCAGACAGTAACATTAATCTAATCTAAACAGTTTTGTGCTGCCCAGATACTATCTCCATACCCTACCATCTTAACAACTCCATGAGCTATGACATTTCCAATAGGAACTGTCAGCTCCGAAGGTGAGAGAAGCTGGGAAGAAATATCCAGGCTTCAATTCTGCTGCCCTGCCAATTTGACATGGCAGAAATCTGCTGGTCTTCAGAGGCTTTCAAAATCTTTGGAGGCTGTTAAGTGTGTTTGAATAGTGGAAATTAAAGGAGATTGCTTTTGATTTCCCCAGTTGTTCTACAAAAAGACTTCTTTACAGAGACCAATGCTTTTAAGTAACTCACCAGACACATTAACACTTAAAAGAAGTTATTCTTCCAGAAGAGCTACACTCATCTTCTGAAAGATCATTTAAAAGCAATAATCTTCCTCTCAATCCTTTCAAGGTCTCATTCTGCACAGTGAACAATGCCATCCAGTGGCTAACAGAAAAATACGCTCCCAGCCTTGTCCTTACCTCAGGCCCACAGCCAGCATCGGTTCCAAAAGCTCTTTGATGTCCTGCTGGATACTGGGTCCCATGGCTCGTGCCAACATACTAATGCAGGTGAAGACTGTGGCATCGACCTGCACAGACTTCTGCCTCCTGGGAAGGGACCATGAAAAAGTTAATTAAGAGGAGCTGCTATTTTTCAAACATCTTTCCTCATCCCACTTCTGTGTTATCAGTTTAACAGAAACATCTCTGATTTTAATACAATAATTTGATCCCCACGACAGAAGTTATACAAAGAATAAGGTTTTATACAAAGGTTATACAAAAGAAGGTTGTACAAAGAAAGTTATACAAAGAACAGGTGTTTTATTTTCTTCCTCTAACCTTCACATACTCACTTGTGAGCAAAGTCCTTTGGTGGAAGAGCCGCTTTTATGATTTCAAGGACTTTTGGCAAGTAAGCTTGAAACTCAGACCTCACAGCCACAGAAAGCAAACCCAAGGCCTGGAAGGCTGCTGTTCGCTCCTTCTCCTTCTTCACACAGCTGAGAACATGATTCATGGTGTCCGGAAGATACTGATCAGCTGCCCACAGGAAAGAACAAACACAACTATTTCAACTCATTTAGATTTGTACAGGGGCATAGCATTTACAACTAAACTTTTACAAATATAAAACTAGGGCACAGATGTAGCCACATAAAAGTTGCTGACATAAGCAGTGGCAAACATGTCACCATATAATAAGGTTTTGAAAGGTTTTGATGATTTAAAAAAAAAAAGAATTAAAAAAAATCATCAAAATAAGAGTGGTATGAGAGAAAGAACATCACAATGGGTTCTATACACAAATAAGATCCAAGCACATTGTTTTTATACTGTTTGATTGGAAATTTGGAGTAACAACATAAGGTTTGTTCTAATCCACTTGGAGCAGCTTGGTGACCTGCCTCCAACTCTGCTGCTCTCTTAAGCTCGCTCAATAAATCAGCTGAACTGCTTTAAAGTTGGCAGGTATTTCAGAATTTCTCATTTGTTCTTGATATTTCCCAGCACACGCAACAGAGGAAAAAAGAGAACAACTCTGCTGGTAATATATGGGCTACACTGAGTAGGAGCAAAAGGGCAGAGTTCAACCTTAACCCTGACACGCTGGAAAAACAACAAAAAGGAGGTTCTGTCTCCTATGGTACTGATCACAGAATTCAGACAATAGTTTTCAATCCATTTTCTTCATCAAAGCAACATTTTGGCAGCAGATATCAAGTCACGCTTATTCGTCAAGAGAAGACTGTCCTCCCACAGAGGAATCTGCTCAGCTCAGAAGCACCACGTTTGTACTGCTGCCTGCTCAAGCTCATCTGGGCTAGAGGGAGCTGGATGACTTCCAGCCCAATTTCAGCAAAACTCCGAACACCCGACCATCTGTCTTGTCACCTGTGAATGCTGAAGGACGGAAAGCCGCCAGCCGTGGTAGCAGATTGAGAACTGTCATCTGGATCAAAGAATTTTTGCTGGTTCTACACTTGAGAACCCACTGGCACACCTGAAAGGAGACAGATTTGACTTTGAAGGATGGCCATTGGCAGTAACGCACGGATGTTTATTACCTGGGTGCTTTAAGGCATTCTACTGACTTTTGGCCTCAGAATCCATCAGATAGATGGATAATCAAGACTGCTTCCAAGAAAAGTCAATCACCTGCTCTAAGAGAGACAGGGACACAGTCAGGACACATACAATTAATGAGTTTAGATACCAGGCAGTGTTGCCTGCTAAGTAAGGACACAGAGGACAATCCCTCTACAAGAACCAGTGTTGTAAGCATTGGTAGACAAGCTGAAGACCAAACACTTACTTGATCAAATTTCTCTTCCATTAAATCCCTGCAGCATCGACTTTCTACCAATGTAGACTTCACTGGGACGGGTGAGGTTGCGAATCCCATGATTCCTTGGTGGGCACTGTACCCCAGGAGACCAGCCAAAGCATTTGACTGAGAGGGCTGAAGAGACTGGAAGCTAGTGAAGGGAGTAATGTGGCGAGGTTTGGTACTGAAGCCCATCAGGTCTTTGCAGTACTTGTCATGCACAAGCTGCTGCTGAGTGATCTCTTCCATCTCTTCTCTAAGGCGCTGGACAAAGTAGAAAAGTATGTTTTCTTTTAAAGAAAAAGAAAGAAAGCTGCAGAAGAGATTCCCCACACAGCGTGACCCACATCTCCTGAGCACCATCCTGCACAATCGATATCCAATTAGCTGTGAAAGATCAATTCAGCAAAATCCAACAAAAATATCTGGGTACCTGAGATGCAACAGAGAGTTTTCATCCTGTAGAAAATTCTTTTTCAGTGTAGTTAATCCGCTTAATAGCCCTTTCCATCAGAGCTTAATACATCTTCAGCCCAAACTTATTGCTGTTACTTCTCTGACACACTTCAATTTCTAATAACCAATGCTCTGACTCGTGCAGCCTTTTCACCACACAACCCCATCTCACACACACTGTGGAGTATTTCCACAGACTACCAAGCTGCTGCATGCTGGCAATCAATCAATCTGGCATAAGCCACAATCCCCCTCCTGGTTGCTTGCTCACCTCTCCCTCCATACTGCTGATTCTCACTAGCTCATTGAGGATCAGTAAGGCACCATGGATTCGGTCATCGCGGTTCATTCCTTTCTCTTTGGCCAAAGTCTCATCAAAACCCTTCTCAGCCTCTTCATATGTATGCTTGGGGAACAAGAAAAATAAACCTCGGTGATGATGCAGAAACAAAGCCCAGGGAAATTAAGTAGCATTGCCAGTCAAGAGTTACTGATGTCCTGTAATTTTCCAAGAGTAGCCACAAATCTCAACTGAATGTAACTGAATGTTACAGACTGTAATGCTACAAACTTCAGATTCACCCAGGAGTTGTGGATTCACTGTCAACAGCACTAATCAAACAGCCTGCCAACCATGCCATGGTATAAACCTCATCAATATCTGCATCGTGCATTTGACTATGAGGAATCCAATGTCACATTTGACTGCGCTGTCCAAACCGGATTCATGTGACAGTGGCAGCAAAGCTGAGGTTCAGATGCAGTGATCCTCACCTTTCTCACTCACATTTTGTCTACACTAACGACACCATCTACTAGTAAGAGGTGACAGTAGATAAATGATGGCCTGGCTGTAAAACTAGGTCAGGCTCAACTGCTGAAAATGAGCTGCAGATAGAGCAGTGGATTCTTGATGGGGGATAAGTCTCTTGATTACTTTTACAGTGGACTAAAGGAGCTACTCATTTGTATCTTCAAGCCTTTCAAGGGCAAGCAGTTTTCTACTGACAATCGTAGTGACAAAAGTGATGCAGGTTCTCAGCTTGGGCAGCTCTTCCAGAGCTTTCCTGGCACTGGATCATTTGCATCACATTATGAGGAGCTGCTTCAACCAACATTATTTTCTTACTCTGTACCACTGGGGCTTCTGCATCTCTTTTGGCTCCCGCTGGGTGGTGAGGATAAGGCAGGCTCTTAAGGCAGAAACGGCTCCCTCTCGGATGGCCTGTTTGGGATCCCACACAGCCACAAATATATTGTCAAAGAATGGCTGCACTTGTTGGAAGAAGAAGGTAGGCACGCTGATTGCCAGCTCACGCAGGACAAGAACCTGGAGGTGGGGAGAGAAGCAGCAACAATCTGTGAGGATGAGCACCTGTACCTCTTAACTCCTAGACCGTAGGATTGTTTATTTAGACTGGCAATGTCTGCAAAGCTGAGCTGTTTCCAGCTCTGTACTTTTACAGTTCCTAGCACAATGGTGTCTCTATCTTCTCACGTCACTGGCAGCTATTCTGATCCTGAGCAGAGCTCTTCTACAGCTTGCTGTGCACATCTCCTACTGCAGTTAACTTATCTTAACCATCCCAGACCAAGACAGTTGAGGACAAAAAAGGACCACTTACAGCTGCATGTCTTCGACCTTCATTCCGGTCAGCCCCCAGCCATTCCAGAGCTCGTTTCACCTCAAACTCCACATACTCAGCTGTGAAGGTGTCACCAGCCATCGCAAGCCGCCCGATAGCCTTGGAGGCCATCTCCATTACAACAGGGTCGTTGGATGGCAAGAGATTCCTCAGGTAGTTGGCAAACCTGCCGATACGGGTGGCGTTACCTCCTTCGACACCGATGAGGCTTGCTGCAGAGAAAGGGAGCAATGCTGTGGGTTCTCCCCAGAAGCAGTGGGGCAGACAGTTGACCCCTGGATGAGAGTATGTATTTCCTATCCATACCTTAAAGATTCCCATAAACTCCTCCTAAACTGCAAATCCACAGAAAATAATCAAACAAAAGGAAAGGGCCATCATTCTTTCAAGCCTGAACTTGTTAAGTGGGTAGGAAAACGCATCCAGTAGCTTCATAGCTTTTCCCCATTTTTAGTTTAAAAAGAGGAAAAAAAGAATAATCCACCCTGGGATCACAGGCCCTTTCCCAACAGAAAGGCATCATCCACCCACAGGCAGCTACTGTGGCCTGTCCACCTCAGGAGGAGACTCAAAGACAGAATGGACCAAGGAAATTGCCCTGCCCCTCAGCCCTAGGGAAGTTCTGTCCCGAGCAGGGTGGAGGCACCTCGGCAGAGAAAACCCCCCAGAGGCATTGAGCACTTTCCCTCACCTATAGCCAGGATGCCGCCCTTCCTTTCGTTCGCATCAGAGCTAGAGACCAGCTCAAAGATGTGGTGGTTCAGCTGGTCGTAAAACCTGGTAGATTCTTCCTGACTCATCTGTAAAAGCAAAAAGTTCAAGTCAGCTTTGAGCACTTTCTCTGCTTCCTGCCCTCAGAACCTCCATAAAAAGAAAGTTTCTTAGGTCATTTAGACAGAAATTAAATCAAGCATAAACTACAACCACAAACCAGTATCTCTTCTGTCTGCCTTAGATGTTTCCAGTTTATTTATTCTGGTGCTTGACCACCCATCCATGTTATCACCACGTTCACCTCTCCTGCACACTGGGGCAAAGGTAATCTCCCCGCTCTACCCCACCTCCTCTCTAACCAGCTTCTGTAATCCCTGAATCTCCATCCCCAAGGTGCCCAGCCCCGTACCCGACACTCATACCCCAACCAAGGACAAACCATCTCGTCCGCAGCACTCACTTCGCGGAGCTCCATGGTGACATAATGCTGTAAGTCCTTGGCAGCTTTCGCCCTCGTCTCTTCGCTGCGACTCTTCAAGCCATTGGCAAACTGCTGGAGAATGGACACCGTGCCCGACATGGTGGCGGGGTGTTGGGGCTCGGGGGCATCAAGTCCTGTAAATTCTTCAGGGAGATAGTTATTTTTTTTTCT
Source organism: Chloroceryle amazona (assembly GCA_027560015.1). Classification (NCBI taxonomy): domain Eukaryota; kingdom Metazoa; phylum Chordata; class Aves; order Coraciiformes; family Cerylidae; genus Chloroceryle; species Chloroceryle amazona. Next base: position 59,694 of record JANHFX010028223.1, read on the forward strand.
TTTTTTACTGCTTTCAGCTCTTGAAATCTCTGACCTTCTTTCTTAGTGCTGCCCCAGCTGCTTCCTATTGCATGCAAGGATGCTGTGCCAGCAGAGCATAAAAGTACAAGTAATGACTATATTCCTTAGGCCTGACAGCCCTGGGGGTAACCGTATCACCACGTAACATCTTGACCCCTAAACCTATTTGCTCTCTAGTTCCTCAAATACCAAAATATGCTCCCGTAGGTCAGGTGCCCGACCCCGTGGTGATCTAATGCTAAATCCGGGGTCATGTGGTAGCTGAAAACCAGCTGAGGTCGGAGTGGGGTTTACAAACACCCTACAGTAAGAAGGCACAACCATTCCCACGGTTATGTCATTAGTGGCTCCGACTCCTCCTTGAACATTTTCACCCAAGTTTCCCCACAGAAATCCCAGTGTTACGCCAGCACGAGGGAGACTCAGCACCGGGGGCCTGGCAATCGTTACATTCTCCAGCAGACATTTAGAGATGGGCAGTCTACTTATAGCAGCGGCAATCACCGCGGCGGGACGCAGACTCCCATAGCACGTAACCAAACTTTCTCACGAGTCTTTCTTCCTGAGGAACATATTTTAGAGGTTCGAACCGCTCGATTTTCAGGTTACGTAAGCCCAAAGCACTGACAGAAGGGGCCGCAGCGGCACAAAGCACCAACACTTCAACTCCTTCCCCAAACACCCCCCGCCAGGTCAGACAGATCCGCCCAGATTACACCGTGAGGCGGCTTCAGGGCTCCCCCGCGGCTGGCAGCCAGCAGAGGCTCCTCCGGACGAAGAGGACGGCCCCTGGCTGCCGCACCATCACCACCAGCCGGGCTGCCCCTGCGCGGGGGTTCCCCTCACGGCCGCACCCGCACAGGGACGCGGCAGCCGGTGGTGGGCCCGAGCCCGCCGTGGGGGGGTGGTTCCCGCCGCCGCTTCACGGGCCGGGAGGAAGGGAGGCGAGGCGAGGCAGGGCAGGGCAGGGCAGGGCAGGGCGGGCGCGGGGCCTTAGGCGGGAACGCCGCGGGGTCGAGGTGTGGGGGGGGGCGGCTCGGGCAGCGCGGTCCAGGCGGGGAAGCGCAGCGCGGGGCCGCTGACAGGGCGCGGGGCGGGGGCGCGCGGGAAGGGCCGCGGGGGGCCGGGGGCAAAGGCCGAGGCCGAGGGGGCTTCGGGGGGCTGCGGGGCCGCCCTCCGGGACCTACCCCCAC